>VXBA01003194.1:63527-96917 GCA_013399895.1 Serilophus lunatus
AAAAAAAAAAAAAAAGGCAATTCAAAACATATTTGTACTTGTGTGGGTGAAGCATTCAACCCTATCCAATGCATTTTGCACACCCACTGCAGAGCCAATATAACATAACCTGGCTGGGGGGATGGGAGATTTGGAGTTAGCAGCACTGGGAATGAAACACCTTGCCAGCTTCGCTTCCAAACCAAGAATGGCATGGGAGGAAAGTGGAGAAAAAGTGGAAGTGCTCACCTTGGCACACTCCACTGTGGCACACTCTGCTGCCTGGCAGGTGACCCGCCCTTCCTCGCACACGCAGAAGTTGCAGCGGGAGCTGTTCCACATCTCCCCGTGGTTCCTGAGGGTGCCACCAGCCAAGCAGCTCCCCTTGGAGGGCACACACTCCTCACAGCACTTCCCAGGTCGCTGCACTTTGTTCTCCCCCTGGGGAAGATGAGCAGGACTGTGTGAAGCCCTCGGCAGGAGCACGCGGGTGTGTGCAGCCAAGGGAGAGGAGGGGGGGATTTCTCAGTACCTGCTCACAGGTAACAGGGCCACAGGTCTCCCTCACACACCTCACTTCCCCTCTGTGACACACACACGCACTGCAGGCATTTTCTTTCCAGTGTTCTCCGTGCTGCTCAAAAAGAATGTGGAGACAACTATTAAACACTCTCGGAAAACAACCGAATTCTTCCTGGAAACTCGCTCGTATGGACTATGATGGCTCCTTCTGCATGTCTGATAACAAACGTTTTTTAAATAATGCTTATCTCTACTTGATCAGCAAACAGGAAGAAGAGGGATGAGGTCTAGATGACATTGTGGTGTGTATTTCTCATTAATTGCAAGCTAGTGGCATTGGGGAGGCTTTAACTGCTGTTATTAGCAGAAAATAATCATTAAGAGAAAATCCCACATACATGCACTCATTAAATAATGCATTAAATTAACTCCAGATGATACAGTGAAAGCTATAAATACTTTGACCACTGGTGCTTTTTGCTTTCCTCCTCCAAAAAAGTATGAAAAGTAAGTGCCTCATCTGCTTCACATTGCTAAATTCCTTTCTGCTGGCCAGCAAATTCTTATCTAATCCTGATTTCTTTCAACTCTCCTGGCTTTCCAGGAAGGAAAAAAGCAATGGTTGTACTATCAGTGCTGGCAAAAAGTCAGATGCCAGGGAGAAGGGAAAGAGAGATGTGCCAAAATATGTGAGCAACTGCCTTGTGTTGTGGTTTGTCACCAATCACCTGGAATGCTCTTCCCGACACAGAGCAGGGCTTTGGAGCACATTCTGGGCAGCATTTCCCAGGAGACTGAACCATAACTTCATCCTAAACAGAAAGCAGAGACAAGGAAAATAAGAACATGGACCATTAACATGGGGGTCCATCACCAGTGCTTGGAATTCCAGGCATTTTGTGCCCATGGAATACCCCAGTCACTCCAGGCTTCGTTTTGGCCCCAGAAGCAACAGGAGATCTGTGTGGAAGGCTTGAAAAATGTTTCCCTCACCTCATTTTCTGGGTTTTGGATGGCAACTGAGGTCTGAATACATGGAGAGATGCAGATTAAGACACACACACACACAAGATAAAGTGCTTATATTCAGGCATACAAATATACAGAGGAAAAAATATACATAAAGCCATGCAGGGAAGCACAATAAAGCTGGAGATGGATGAGAGGAGGGTTTTTTTCCCAGTATTGTCATATTTTGAGGTTTTGAATGTGTGATTTACACTCACCACCTCACAGGCACCTGCACTGTTTTAGTTAAACCCATCTCTCTGCACAGGTGTTAAATTACACTTAAAACTGCACTTTCCTAATTTAAACTTTTTTTTTGTTACTGATTTAAATCATATTGAATTAGGCTGACACTTCACATCGATGTAACAGTTCCTGCAGGTTCCAACTCCATCCATCCAAAATGTGTCTGTAATTCCACTGCTACAAATCCACAAACATCCAAAAATGTGGAATAGCACCGTTCACCAGCAGCTCCCTCCAGCTACTTCAGGGAGGTTGGAATAGTAACTGGTGGACTGGAATTAGTGTGGAAATGCCAAGCACTATCACCTCATCTCTTTGTGAATCAAATCCTTGGCTTTCCCAGCAGATCTAAAAGAACTCTTGTGTGGATTTTGGTGGCATATGTGACGGGACACTCAGGTGTAACAGGAATTTTTGGAGTTTCTCTCCCTCAGCACCTAACAAAGGGCACAGTCATCTGAGAGGTGGAAGACAAGAGTTTAATCCTGGGAGAATTTATGTCTTGGCTTTTGACAGGGGGTGGAAAATGAAGGAAGGGACAGAGGTAAAGGCACAAGAGGTGACTGACATGAGAACAGACTCTTTGCTCATCCTGCTAATGTCCTTGGTAGGAAATATGTGGAGCAGCACCAGAAGTGGCTTTCTGCTGCATTAACTTGGATGCTCTCAGCCAAATACTCTCCCAAAATACACCACAGCAACAACACAGTCGGTTCCTGTTCCCACAAATTAAATCCTAATGATGAGCTGATTAAACATCAGTGCAGTGGCTCAGCAGGTAACACCAGTCCATTTGGAGTGGGAAAGGAGGAATCTAAAGCAGGCATAAATTTGTTTTAATGCAGAGTGCTTAGCAAATGAATACTAATTGAGTATCTCAGGACAAACACTATTAGCATGCACACAAACAGGTGGGCTTTCCTTCTATCCAAANAAAAAGGGTTAATTGTCCAAACATCTGGTACAATAACAAAAAGCTGGGAAAGCATCTACAGGGAAAAAAATGTCCCAGTTCTCCCAACTGGACTAAACCCACGAGCCTTCCTAACTCCTCTTCCTGGTTTTGTTGATTTCTAAGCACAAGCAGGGGGAAGGAACAGTGCTCTGAGACTTTTCTTTCAGCTGAAGTTGCCCTTTGAAGTCAAAAGGGGAATTAAATCTACCTTAGACTACTCTCAACTGTAGACCTAGAGTTCTTGGAAAAAAAAAAATTGAACAAGGCCTGCAAATCAAACTTTTCAGCTGAAAACCAAACACTGAAATTTGCAAAGAGAACTCCCAAGAAAAACCTTGTGTTTTCATTCCTTTGGGCAACAGAAATTAAAACACTTCCTGATCAACTCTCAATAATTATTTTAGTATTAAAAAAAGCAGTTTCTTTATGAGGAATTTGTGCTTAATTAGCAAAGAGATGGTAAAAGTGAAATGGTGGAAAAAGAAGATATTAGGGAAGAGACAGAGGGGTTTCACCATCACCCCACATCATTGTCACTGATCAAATATCCCTCTTCCAAATTGCCCCCTCATCACCCAGGAGCTCTCCATGGAAAAGGAGGGTGCTGTGGGATGTCCCCAGAAGGCTGGTGGGTCCTGACCTGGCTGCACAGCAGGGGCTGGCAGGAAGCTGTGGAGCACTGAGTTGTGCCATCCCTGCACACACATCTGGAGCACCGCCCCAGGTGCCAGCTCTCCCCATCCTGGAACACGTGGCCATCAAAGGAGCAAGGCTCTAAGAGACAGGAAAACAAGAGGGAAAGTTTCTTTTCCAACACCCTTTAATCCCTTTCTGTCACCCCCAACTAAAACACAGTTCTTGTGTGGCTCAGAATTCAAAATTGTGGCTTCTCAAAGCAGATAAAAGAGAGCAGCAATTCTCTCAGTTTCCAAGGGCTGTAGGCTTGACTTAAAAGAAGCTTCCAGCCTGGATCAGTGGAGCCTGTGCAGTACTCACCACCATGGCCCACGCATCTGGGACAGCAGGACCCCTGGGCTGTGTCCTGCAGCTCCCCTGGTCCACAGGTGAGGGCTGGGCAGGTCCTGGGGGTGCAGCTCACCTTCCCATGGGCACAGGAGCACTGGACACACCCCAAGCTGGCCCACTGCGTGCCATGCTGCAGGACAGAAAGCACAGTGAGACCTGGAAAAAGACCTTCTCTCCCTTTCCAAGCCCCCCTAAAGCAGTATTAGCTTCCCAGCCAAAGCCCCAGGCTGTTGGATGCAGCATACCATTTCTACAGGGCAAACTCTAAATTTAGAGACCTGTTTTCTTTAGAGAAATATTCAACATAGGCCCCAACATGCACCTGACCACAAGGTGGGCAGGTGAGCACCACCCACTCCACATACTTAACAAGTCAAATCTGTGACATTTGCTTACTTATTACTGCAGGAACAAATATCTCTACCCTGGGGCACGGGGAGGAAAAACTGGCCCCAAGAAGAAACAGGTTGGTGTGTTGTCCCACTTTCCAACACAGAGGAAATGTTAATTTTTACAAGAGATGCAATATTGAACCAGGCACAGAGTACAAAAAGCTGTTGTTGGACAGAGGGTATGTATTTTCCTCCCTAGAGCCACTGCTGCCAGCTGGACACTTGTAGAATGAAGGTCAATTCTAAAGCATGACAGTGGCTGGCTGACAACACAGAAAAGCTCTTCCTTCAGGAAATCTGTGTCAACCATCAGGACAACACTTTGCACTGACAAAAAATGGGGTTGTGGTCACCCAACACTGAAATGTGACTGTAGTACCAACATGTCCATATTCTTGTGGGGATGCCTACCCAAAGAATGAGCTCACAGAGAGCCAAAAGACAAAAGCTAGAGAACACAGAGAAAATGCAGCAGCAGCACAAACAAGAAGAAATATAATGTAATATGATGGAGAGTCACCCAAATCCCAGGCACAAAGAAATGTGAGAAGAGGATGGATGTGCTACTCCTCCTATTCCAGTTTTTGTCTAGCTCGTAACAGATTCATGCTGGTCTTGCCTCATGCTGAATCAGGGGGTTACAGCATCCACCTCAGGTGCTGAGTGTGTGGTCCAGATATGCAAATATGTCTGGACATTTTAGCATCGTTCTTGAGACATGGGCCTGACTTGCCACTTGTCAAACAGAGAAGTCTGCATGAGACCAGACACAGGACTTGGGCTTGCTGTTCAGGCATTTTTCTACATTTGCCTATAGCTTGACATGATTCATTAACTGCTTCCCAGGAATCTTTATTTTTTCCTTATCTGCAGACACTTATTCTGATTGTTTTGGCCTTTCATCCCCCTCTAGGTGAAATCACATCCCAGAACCTGCCTCTTGAATAATTCAGGATTACAAAACACTGAGCCCAGGTCTCACAACAGCAATCAATCTCTAGGAGCATGGATGGCTGCTCAGAGAAAAGCCTTCTCTAACACAGTTAATATGTCAAGTGCACTGTGCTTTGCTCCCCTCCCACAGAAACATCCAAGGCAAGGAACAAGTGGGAAAATTTGTCCCCTTAAGCCATGCAGGACACACAACAGCCCAGTGACACATCCCCTTTCTGCAAACCCTGCCGACCAAACTCCTGTTAAATTCCATTATCTGATGGTGGCAGAATATAAACCCAATGATCCATCCTTCCCCTGCTCAGCATCCTTCACTGCCTGAGCTGAACAGAGCTACAAATGGGTAAGGATTGTCCCTGCTGAGGAAGAGGAGGGGGCACTCACGCTGTGGATCTGTCCTTCGTGCTGGCAAAATCCTTGGGCTCTGGAGGCACACTCAGGGCAGCACTTGTTGGAGGCTATTTGGAGCACTTCTCCCTAAACAGAGACAAGAATGCAACAAACACTTGGCATCAGATAGAGACCTGAGCATGAGGGTAAAGCACCTGGTGTTCTCAGTTTTGAAAGGAAACATTTCAAGTCGAATATACAGAGGTGCCACATCACTGTGTATTTGCCATTTTACCCTCAAAACAACTGGAGAATTTGCACCCCCAATAGGAAAATTAGAAAGCTTTCAAAGAGTAGACACCCAAGATCATTCCCTGAAAGACCTCTGAGAGGCATTGGAGAGGTGTAGTTTTACCAACAGTTTTCTTCACGTACAGTGTGACTCTTCACCACACCAGAAGTGCAGAATGAGTGTGGAAACATTAACTGCACTTCTACTGGTTTAATCTTCTTGTGTTTCCCACCACAAAACAGAAGTTTGTTGATTTTCCACCTACTGAAAACATCCTGTAAACAACAGCAGTAGGTTTTACACACAAATATTTAGATCACTGAGACTGCCTGGGTTTGTTTCTGCCTTGTTGATTTAACAAGATCAGCAATATTTGCATAAATCTCACAATAAGCAGATAAGAAATAAACCATGAAGAGGCATAGTGATTTTCTAACCTTGCTCAGCAGTGGCTGATTTTTTTTCTTCTGAGATCCTTGGTGACCCTTTTCAGTGTTGAAATGACCAGATGTTTATGGAACACTTAAAACTTTTGGGCTTGAAGTTTGTTCATGTCATAGAGTCACACATAATCTATATAAATCTATTTCTCTTTATGAGCTTTAAAGTTGTCACCTTTCATTGACCTAATTCTTATCATCTTATGCAGCACACTCATTATTAGGTGTGCCATGACAGCACTCTTCTTTCTTTCTTTCTCTCCCCTAGTATTTCAGTCTTGCTTTAATCAATACACAGTGATAATAATGCGGAAAACCAGCAAGAATCAAAATTATTTCCTCATTAGTACTGTCATGTTGGAAAACATTTTAACCTGCTTCATAAAGCCATATAATTACATTGGCAGTGCCTCTTTCAAACACTCATTTTCATTGTCATTTATGCATCCTGCTCCAGATGTTAATGCAAGACCAGCTCCATGGCCAATTAATGGAGGCCCAGACAAAGACAAACAGGAGACAAGGAAAGCTCAACAACCATCACGAGGAAGAAGAAGCTGGAAGACAGACAATCTCAGCTCTGTTGTTGCTCAGCAGAGTGGAAAGTGTCCATCTGCATCCTTGAGGGACCCCCAGCTCCACCTTCAAATGAAGAAGGACTGGAAGCTGGGCTCCTGCTGGGAGGTTTGAACCCAGTTCAGGGGCTCTTTTTGGGATCAAGCTGCTCTGACACCAGGGCCTGTGGCTGGAGTGCAGTGAAGGAGACAAAGGTTTCCCACACCACGTGTTCCTTGCACCGATGAGGAAAAGGGCACAGAGGCTGAGCCTGACCCTGGGCAGCCACACACACACTTGTTGCAGCCCTCCCTTACCTTCTGGAGGTCACACTGGGGGGCTTTGCAGACGGTAGGTTCACAGGTGACGACACCGCTCCGGCAACGGCAGTCCTGGCAAGAATGCGGCTTCCACGCCGTGTTATCCTGCAGAAAACATGAGCTGGGAATGAGAGCCTCACAGCACGAGGTGTGTGCTGCTCCACACAGACAGAGTGGAACAGAGCAGCCCTCCCTGCCACAGGCTCCCCAGGCCCTCCACCCAACCGCTGCTGCTCTCAGCGCTGCTGAGAGACACGGCAAGCAACCAACTCCAGTGGCCAGATGATCCATCCATAGGACAGAGCCTCCAAGAAGCTCAAGGTGACTGCAGCACCTCGGGGAAACTCCTCTGCAACCAGGCTGAGCCCACAGCTCCTGAGTGATCCCAGGCTGTGCTGAGGCAGCAGAGCCCACTCCTGGACACACGGCCGGGTGGGAACAGCCTCTCCCTGGGAGCATCTCTTCCAAAACTTCATCAAGGACACTGTGCTGGCCAAACACACAGTCTGACAGATGTGCAAACAGCTGCTGCCACAGCCCCATCAGTGCACCCAGCTGGAACACCCATGGCTAATTCACAAGGGGTTTGACCCCTTTCCATTCCCTCCATGCTGAGGTCATGATCCCACGCTGCCACCGAAAGAAAAGGAGAAGAGGAAGACCGGTTTCTCATCCAAAAAACTCTTTGCCATCAGGCAATCCCTGTGTGCACACTGGGCTAAACTCATGCCACACAGCCAGCCACTATCTGAGCCACTGAGCCTCATTTGTAATGGATTTGCACTGCTACTCATTTACATGATGTAGTGATTTACTCCAGTAAGTCAATTTACTCACAGTGTAAAGCATGGCTTAGGTAAATTAAGATACTGAGACATGATTAACAGTTCACTACTTTGAGCACATTTAGAGCCAACCACTAAAACTGTTAAGCTTAATGATAAAATACTAAATTGTGCCTTAAAGGCCCATTAGGGTGTTAAATAAGAGAAAAAAAAATCCTGAAAAGCCTGGCCACTCGGGCACTTCCACAGAAGCTGTCAGTGCTGGATCAGGAGTGCAAATCTGCAAACAGAGGGATACCCAGAAATACTGCTCACAAATCCCTGCTTTACAAAAGCATTTCTTCCCCATCAATCCATGCTCCTCTCTTGGGGAAAAAGGTCATGCACAGGTTACAAACCCTGTGGCAGCATCAGAAATTTAGGGAGAATCCCTGTTGATGGATTGATGGTGGCAACGTTGACCTGAGAAAGGGTACAGCCCTTGGGCACAAGACACCAAACAGGGCAAAGAGGGATGGTAATTCCTGCTCTGGAATACAGCTGGTTCTCCTCTCGTTCACACAGGGCTGTGGCTGGAGAACAGAAACCTCTCTGCCAGCAGATTTATGGTAGAGTTAGAGAAGAAATTAAGGTTATGTGTGTGCCAGGCTTTAGCAAACACACACGTCCCACTGGTTTTAGCAGCACTCTGTATTTTAGAACTGGCAGCTCCCTGCAGGGAAACCAGGAGTGGGAATGGAGAGGGCAGATTTAACACCTCAGCACTTGGCTCTCCCAAACCTTCGCCCGAGGCCTCTCTCACTTGCTAAAAAATAAAACCAAAAATAATTTTCACAGTGAGATAATGGCCAAAGGACTCACATGGCATGAGGTCACCCTTACCTACATTTTGAGAGTTAAATGCTCAGGTTTCTGGTAAGAAAATCCTCTCCTTGGTCTTCTCCCTGTGGGCTCAGATCACCTGCTTCTAAATTCATACAGAATTTAGAATAGTTTAGAATTTGGAATCATCTGCACCTATCAGTGGATTCCATTTGCCAGCTACCAGATCAAAGCTGACACTTCTCTGCAGAGTTTTAAGAATTCAGGATCTAGTTAGCACTGCCTGTTTTTTTGGGATATGAGAGTGTCCCACCCAGCTCACGGGTCTCAGTGTCCGGGCCTGTGGCCAGTTCAACATTTACATTAAGATTCCCTGCAAACAGACCTAAATTCCAGCTTGAAAGGTCTGGATCCCACCCACCTGTCCTGCATGCTGTGAGGCTTTGTTAGTACTCACCCAGCACTTACAAGGACCATTTCCAGCTCCAGGGAAACAATGTTTCAAACATAAAGCAAGACTTTTTGGTAGACACTTGAAGAGCTTCTGGAAATCCACCTGACATCTTCTCCAAAGCCCTGTACCTCAGTGGACAAATTGTCTGCTGCCATCTAATTTAGGTCCCGTGTGAGAGTGTATTTTTATCAATGACAACTTAAGGGGCTTTTTCTTTACAAGTACTAATATAATTAACAGTATAAATAATGAAATACTGTGCACTTTGAAGATGGAAAGCACTCCTTAAGCACCAAGGAGTAATAATTTATTATTATGATAATTTATTAATTCTTTGGGTTTCCCTACATCAAAAGAAGAAATGATACCTAATTCTAATGAATATTGGAACACCAAAATGAGGATACAGGAAAAAGCAGGAGAGCTGCACATTAAGAAAATTAGATGAAAAGGAGGCAAGAATACAAGCAGCAGGAAAAGTAAAGAATAAACTAAAGAGACAAAGAGCAGGCCTGGCATGGAAGGAGCCCAGAGCAGCTGTGAGAGCTCATGTTTTGCTGCTGTCACACTGCCACATTAACCAGAGCACAGAAACACCTAAATCTCAGCTTTCAACTGGCTCTCATAACTTCAGACAGCTGCACCTGTTCCTCCTCTACCTCACCAAAAAAACCCCCCACCAAACAAATCAAAAATAATCAGAGACTGCTATTAATGTGCAAAAAGCCTCAGTATTTTAATCAGATGCTGCTCATCATGGGGTGTCATCACACCAGATCCCAGACTGTGTGCTATTCTGGTGCAGTGACCAGGGGGTAAGAAGCATGCAACAGCTGGTTCGTGTCCCCTCTCCAGCTTCCTGAAAATATCCAGCCAACCCCTGAAATGTCACTGGGTGCTGGGAGACTTTGTGTGAGCCAGGAGTGGACCTGCAAATCTTTGCTGTCACGCCAAGACCGAGGTGGTGGTGGTTGTTTATTGTGTACCCCACTAATTACCTTTGCTGCTGGGATGAGAAACCAGTAAAACCCACAGCTCAGGAAGGACAAGGAGCTGCTGGAGAAGGGGCCAGTGGAGGCCACGAAGATGGTGAGGGGGCAGGAGCACCTCTCTCATGAGGAGACCCTGCAGGAGATGGGCTTGGTTAGTCTGGAGAAGGGAAGACTGAGAGGGGAACAACACGAGGAAGAACTTCTTTCCAGGAGGGTGGCAGAGCACAGGAACAGGCTGCCCAGGGAAGGTGTGGAGTCTCCCTCTCCGGAGACATCCCAAACCCACCTGGACAGTGTGTCACCTGCCCTGGCAGGGGGTTGGACGGGGTGGTCCCAGAGGTCCCTTCCAACCCCAGCTGTCCTGGGATTCTGTGACTACCTCTCCAAGGAGCTGCTCTGTCACCTGAGGGCGACACTCTGCTTTGGGCTGTGGGGAGTGCCCGGGTTGGATTCCCCTCACAGGTCACCCTGTGCCTGAGACAAGCGAGGAAAGGCAGGAATTAGGTGTCCCAGAGGAGGAATTCCAGCGGGCTTTGTTGAAATCTCAGGCAGAGCCCAGAGCAATCACACTTTTGGTAACGATTACCAGCATCACCCAGCGGCTGCCAAGCCAGGAGCCCTGGCAGCACCACTTCCATTTATCATTTCCACTCCAATTCCCTGACAATGCCAGGCAATCGGCAGGATAAACCCAAACCAGAGGGGAGCAGAGAGAGAGCACTGTGAGGTCTGTGGGGATACCCACTAATGGAGCAATGAAGAGATGGAAGTGATTCAGAGACACATAAAGGATTCCTCCTGTCCACTCAGGTTTGGGTTTAATGGTTTCTCCTTGGCAATGGGGAGCTGTTCCTGCTGCCAAGGATTTTTTTAAACCTGATATTTGCTGGCATATAGTAGACACATCTTGACAATGGGCACTTCCCAGTAGTCCTAAGCTACTGCAGGGATGGGAAGACTATGATATTCCAAGATATTCTTCAAATACTTTAGGAGCTGCTGCAAACTTTATCCTATCTTTCCCCCAGACACAAAAGCAGTCACCAGGAAAGGGCCCAAAAGGACTGAATGCACTGAGCAAACAAGAGGAATTAAAACGATGTTTTAAAACCATTAGTTCTAACCAGGATTTAAATCACACACAGAAATCTTTGTTTAGACCAACAGGTCCATTTTTTGAGAGCAGCAGTGTTCCTTCAGGCAGCAGCAATTCTCCTCAGCATTCACAAAAATTTTCGAGTCCTGCTGCTGGTTTTTTTTTCCTCCTTCACTCAAATAGTTCCTAACCTGCCAAGTGGCAAAAACTCAGCCTCCCTAAAAACGATTCCTGAATGGGAATCAAATTCTTATCCCATTTCTAACAAAAAAACCCCAACCAACCAAACAAAAAAGCAAGCAACCAAATAAAAACCCATCAGGCCATGAAAATCATTGCAGCTGAACCAGATGATTGACGAGGGGAAGGAAATATCCTTCAGTACCAGTCTCGAGCCCTCAGAAACACTGCACTGGGTCAAACATAACTGTACTTCTACCTCCTGAAGGCAACAATCCACTCTAGAGCAATTTTGCAAGCCACTTCAGCAAATATATAGGTATCTCCAATTCCAGGCTGGACATTTAGGAGTTATCCTTTCAAAGCAAGGAATTACATGCCCCAAATCCTACTGTTCTCACTGTAGATCCAAGCACAGTAATCTCCCAGGAAATACAACCCTTTGTGTCCTTATCTTCCATCCCATCTCCCTGTGCAGCAGATTAATAAACTGGTTCTCTCTTTCCTAAAAAAGGGAAAGAGGATCCCTGCACCGTCATTAATCTCAGTGAACAAAGACTTCATTACTGAACAAAAATGATGAGGAAAAGCCTGCAGAATAAGGAATTTTGCAGGCTGCTTTCAGGCTGTGTTTCAAGAGCCTCTGGTTCACTGAGAGCTGCTGAGATTCAACAAGGTGGTGATTTTATGACCAAACCAAATCGAAATCAATGGCAGGAAAATGTAGGTGTCAGCTCAGTATTTGACTTAAACGCACAGGTTTCGTGCTGCCTTCTGTTACAAACCATTCAATTAATTGACTTTGGCACAGAGAAACTACAGGCTCAAAAATCAGGCTTAAAATACTCTGAAAAGGGCAAAAATGTGTGCTTCAAGGTCTCTGTGACCTTTTTTGATACATGACATTGGTTTTTAAATGCTTCACACCATCCATCCTTCTCCTAATTTCCATTTTATAAGAAACTTCCCATAGAGCTCTGTTTGATGTTCCTCCCCCACGTGTTACTCTGGTAACACAAAGATGCATTTAAAGTTCCCCCTTGTGAGGCAGACAAGAGAAAAACAAAGAAACAGGGCACGGGTCAGTCTCAGCAGAAGTACCAGTCTATTAATCAGCAGGATTGGCCACCAGTCAGAAAATAAATCATATCATCCATTAATAAGTGGTGGCGTTCGACAGGAAATAAATTGCAGATGTCTTTGGGCTCGTGCTGGAACAGTTCACTCTGCTTTCATTATTCAGAGGCAAGAAAAATATTTATTTAGAATTAAAGCCCTATAATCCTGGCCAAAGTACATTTATTATGTCAACGTGTTACACCACGATTCTACGACCCAATTTCCAATACAATGGGAGATGTCAACAGGAGGGATGTCAGGAGTTGCTCTGAAAATAACCATAATCTGGACTTTGCCCATCTCTCCAATCTGCTCCACTTGCTGCAGTTTTTCTCGTACAGAAAACCCAACTTTACAAAATTTGGCTGTCCACAAGAGAAGCGAGCTAAGGGACAGACATTACCACAACCTCTACAGCTCCTGCACAGGAATTTTTCTCCCTCACCCCCTTCTCAGTACTTAACATCTCGCTCAGAATAAATCTCCAGTAAAAGCTCAGGAACAATTTATATGGCAAGCCCGTAATGGGGACTGCAGAAGGAAGGCTAAGAGAGAGCACATGCATAAGCACTTATTTAGACTCTTGAAAACAGACTGGGTGCTTCTTAAATCTCTCCAGTGCTCATCGTTTAAAAGAGGGACAGTTTTATATCAAAGCACTTGGCTCCTTCGTGGTGGTGCCGTCTTAATCTGCACAAGCTGCTCCATGAAATATTGAGCAGAGGCAAAACATATGCATTTCTTAAGACGAGGCTGAGGAAGAAAATGCATCAAGCAACACCTGAGGACATGCTTTTGTTAACCATTTTAATTCTGCTTCCTTAACAAGCTTAAATGAGTGGCTGCTAATGTGTTTTTCTCTGGGGTGTACAAGGCCTCAGGCATCAATGTCTGCACACATCCAGGGACAGGAGTAACACGGAGCTCTCCTCACACCCCTCTCCGTGCTGCCGTGGATGTTTGCCAGGCTGGAGTTTGCTGGCTGACACGGTGTGAGCTAATTCCTGTCATGCTGCTTCATGCTCGGTTAGAAATAATCGCTGCCTCATTACCAATTTAATAATGACACTGTGATATGGTGCAACTCTGCCCTGCAATCCCCTTTTTCTTCTTAAGGAAGATGTGCTGTTATGCAGCCCAGGTTTTATAATTTTTTTTTTTGCCCCCCTCACCCCAAGAAAGAAATCCCATTTTCACAAACAGAACACCAGGGCAAAACAGAAAGGAACATTCCCAGAGCTACAAGTACTTTGGAACAGCTCAAATCACAAGATCTTGGGGATGGGAATTACCAGCCCCAAGGCCTTGGTGCTTCCAATATCTTCACCTGCCTGTCTGCTTGTTACTCCCCACCTGATAACAAGAAAGGGAAAGGGATTCAAAAAAATATTCTGTGTCTTTTTCCTTCCTCTCCTTTCCCTTTTTTTTTTCCCCCAGCAAATTAAAACACTGAGCTGGAAGATGCAAGGCTGCTGAATCCACTTTCTTCCCTGCACTGCTCTTGCACTCCTCTGCACTGGCACACACTCCCAAGAGGTTTACGCACAGCAGCGTGAATGGATGGATGGACTTTCCGAACACCTGCATCCATCGTTTCATTTGACCTCCAGAGGCCACATTCTTCCCTGCATCTTTAGTTACTTTGATCTTAGAGATGTAGGACACAGCTGGGACTCCCTGTTTCAGGAGTGCCTGGGTGAGCCACAGCTCCTGGACTGCACCATCCCAGAGGAAAGCACATCCCAAGTCACAGCCTTCAACCTGTGCCTGATGTTTCCTGCCCAAGGCCAGGAGGAATGTTGCTTCAGGCTCTGGAAAGAAACTGCCATAATATGTAGTCCTGTTTTTCAGAAGCTTGGGAAAAACCTAGTAGGAATTGCAGCCATGCAACACCCTCCCCCCTGAACACGCACCAGGGAGCTTCAGAATGAGGAGAGACTCCTCAAAACACGGAGAAAAGCAAATTGGAACTTCTAAACACTGCACACTAAAAATTCTCCAGCTCCCCCACCTTCAGAGGCTGATGAAAGATGTTTGATGAAAGGCAGGGCTCTCCCTGCAAAAGATTGCTCCAGGGAAATCCCGAATTCCGCAGCCCACACCAGCTCCCACCAGGCTGAGATATCAAGACAGCCAAGACACACTGTTCTTGGAAATGAGGATGCACCAAGGGATAAAAAAATTGCTTCTTATCCCCTTATTAATCTGCAGAGCTTCCCCATCGCCTGGCGAGGAACAGGGAGAGACAGAGTTCTGGAGCCTAGCTCACAACACACTTGGCTTGAAAACAAGCCAATACATGGATTTTTTTCCCCTACCTTTCCCTGGGTGATTACCCTGGGCACCACTCCCATGTCTCCAGACACGATATACCAAGACTGAAGTGCCCATAAGCTACGTGCAGGAGTCGTATCGTGTCCCACCCCTCCCCAGCCCACACTTTGCACTGGAAAAACGTGTTTATAAAACAAGAGAGTTGCCTCTGGGAAGAGGATTAACTACCCCACTATAACTTTTGTAGCAGGCAGGAGTTGTTTCTAAATGCTTTGAATGGAGGGCAGGGAAGTATCCTTCATATCTTCCTGTAATGTCCTTCTTTCCTGTCATTTCTCTTTTCTTCTCCCTGATGTTTTTCCAGTTCTTATTGCCATCATGCATTAAATTCTTATTATTCAGCCCATTTTACATCATTTACCTTTTATCACTTTTGGGGGTTGGCTCTGTTACCTGCTGTGACTTTTCAAAACTTTTCCAGCTGTGGGAAGTCATATTGTGATAAAAAAAAACCCAAATTTTGCCATGATGATGCCATCTCATCATTGGAATCTCTTCAACATTTTCAGATTCCAAAGCCTACTTATCTTTCAATATTTAAGTTTTTCAGCTTTCCCAGAATGCAAAGACAAGCTGCAATGAGATGACACTTTAGTTCTGCTGTGAAATAGCTCTGAGGAAAACCAGGGTGAAGTGTTCCAGTGAACCACCTTGTCTCATGAAAACATTTATTTCCAAAACCTGTATCGTCAAAGGAAAAGCACTTTGGACACTGGACAATTTCTTCATGGACCAGAATGTAAAGTAGAGCCAAGCCTGTCAGTTTTGCTGCCCCAAAACCCCAGGACTGCAAGGAATTTTTGCTCTCAGAGAAGAGCCACAGCAGCCAGTGTGACACTAGAAGAAAATCTAAAGCTCAAACATGCATAGGGGAAAAAATAATATCACATTTTCTCTCCAAAATGTCTCCCGTGGACACTGTGCCCTAATTTTTAGCTGGTCACACGTCCCATCCCAAGAGCTGAGAGTCTGATTTGAGCACTGCCAATGTAATGTAAAACAACCTGAATATTTCAGATGGATGGGTCTGGCAAGTCCCTTCCTTCCAGATGTCATTTAAATTTTATAGAGGCATAAGAGAAGTGATTTATGCAAGATGGGAGTCCTAGGAGGAGCAGCCTGTCACACCCAATACTCATACTTTGTCCACTGCTCCGATGTCACCAATTCCAAGGAAGGAGACAGCAGTGAACCTCCTGAAACTGGCAGAAAAGCAGAGCTTTCCACTTCTGTTTCAGCAAGCTGGTAGTGCATGATGGTCATTCCTGCTTGGTGACCCTCACAAAACGAGCTGGTGGTGTCAGCTCTACCCCTGCACGGTCACAGGTCTAAACCACATCGGGACACAAGAAGCCATTTCAGCAAAACAGACAAAACCCACTGAAATCTGAAGGAGGACAAAGTGATTTGTGACCCCCCAGCAAGCACTCTGATCAGGCAGACCTGTGGAGCCCTTCACTCCACTGTCAGACTCCCTCCTTCCCCCAGCAGAACCATTATTCCTGCTGCTGTTCATCCAGGCAAGCTCTCCTCCCTCTGCCAAGGAATGAAAACCAAACCCTGCACTCCACAAAAGCCAGGCCTGACCCTACATCAAAGCTGGACCTTGGCCTGCTTTGATTCCCTGACAGATAAACACAAGAAACCAAGGCTCTGGTCTACAACCCCCTCATTTCAGCCTCTCCCCCCCCAGGCAAGATGAACTTCAGTCCCACTAAGGATGGGGGCACTGGAAATGCCCTTGTATAAATATTTGGCTTGTCTCAATTACTTGATCTTTGTGTGCTCAGCATTTTACAGACATGTGAGCAAGCACAGGCTTCCTCTCCCCTTCTTCTCTCCTTGCTGCTTCATATCTGGTTAAATTCAGGGCAACTAATCCTCCAATTACAAGCAGAGCTAAGGCCCAGTTGTAGGGAAAATGGTGTGTGAAGTGCCTGTTTACATCTCCAGTGACTGAGGGAACCATTACCATCCATCCAGCTGCCACCAGCCTTTGTATCATCTGCTCAGGCCATTAGCATTTAATTCCTTTACATGGTATCTAACAGTCATTTACTTGTAGGAACTTGCAATTAAAAGCATCACGTCGAGCCCTGCAGAGCTGAGAAAAAGGAACACGGAGCCAACAGCAATTTCACTCTTGTCCAAAGCAGCAAAATATGTTCCAGTGGCTAAACCAGATCCATCAAACCCTTCCAGTTCTTCCATCCCGTGAGGAACATGTGCACTTCCCTCCCTCCTTGAAAATCACACTCCCAGCACGAGCACTGGTGTCAAAACCTCATCAGAAACGACCTTTTTTAACTGCTTCTCATTTCAATGTTTTCCCTAATTAGAGACACTTCGGAGCTTCCCATAGTCCAAGGCAGGTAAGAGGGATGCAAATTAGGACAAGGTTTACCCAGAAGGCCAGAAAAACTAGTTTAGTCTTCTTAAAGGCAGAAAAAAAAGACCTGACTCCAAAGTACCCAAGTGTCCTGATGTGAGACTTTTTGGAACCCCTCCCAAAGAATCCATGCTTTACAGTTTTCCAGGGGGCAGTGGGCTGAATTGGATATTTGGGTCTGGAATCTCCACATGCAGAAAGACATATTTCCTTAAAAAAAAACCTAATTGAGGCCTTTCCATCATTATGGTTCTGTAAAAACCACTCAGAATTTGAAAGCAACACTGTTGGTGAAAGCACTCAACACTCTGATCATGCAGAAACAGCCGTGGTTTAAAATGTATTCACTGCAGCAGGAATAGTGCTCAGGAAACTTGCACTCTCTGGCAATTTGTGATTTTAGGGCCATTTATAAATATTTTTCTCACATAAAAGAGGCTCTGCTCTTGATGTTTATTGAAGTCAAGTGGTGGGTAGTGGTTATAGGGAAGAGGCAATAGTTCAAACCATTATTATCCCCCGCACATGCAAATAAGGATGTGTTTTTTAACCTCAGTAATTTCATTTAGAAGGCTTTGCAAACCTACAGAACAGCAAGAGAGCCAGGAGGAAGGTAAAATCCCTCATCCTTTCAGGAAAAGAGCCACAAAACAATTTATCATTTCGTGCACGCAGGCACAGAAGCGACACAGCCATAAAAAGCCCAGGTGGAAAAGTTCAAGGCAACGGGTGTGAAGGCTGCAGGACCAGGAGCTACAGGAGATGGGTTTGCAGCCCTGTCATGACTGCAAAGTGGCTCTGGGCACGTCATCCATAAACCTTTCCACCTTTCCACCAGGACTGCCAATGGAATGTGGAACATGGGATTTTATAGGCACGCTCCCTTCTGCGCTGCACCACGTGCCTGCCTGTCTCATCCAACAGAAAATCCTTGTTTGGAAACACAAAACCTGTCCCACAGCAGGGGCTGCAATGATAAGGAAGGAAAAAGGGATAAAAGCCTGAAAAAAAACCCCAATCCATCCTCAGGTTTTTCTAAAAGCTCAGCCCCATTCAAAGCCGCTCGCAATCCGGCTGGGTTTGGACTTGCATGATTTTACTCTTCTTGGTATTCCAGTGGATTGGCTGCTTGCCCAACCTGGGATCTGAGGAAAGCCACATCCCCCCTTCCTGAAAAACGAGCTAACAGAGATCCCATTGATACCCCACTCATCAGCTCTGTAGAACTCCTCAGGATGAATCACACGCAGAGCAGCAGACACACGTGCGCTTCCTCCTGAGCTGTCCCCGGGGAGAAGGGAGCAAGGGAGGGAAGCACAGGCAGTGTTTGGTGGCAAGACTGCTTCCTCTTCTAGCCCTCCTAAATTACAAGAGAAAGGAGAACATTTTCAGAAGTCAACATTTTCCAAAACAGGTGAGGAAAGTCAAGCTCCTGAGCCTAAATTTATGCATCCAAGTGCTCAGTGTCACTCTCCAAAAGCCCTGTATTCAGCTGATCCTTCCAAGTCTCTGCTGAAACAGCAAAGAATCAAACCACTCAGGATCCCCAAATCCACAGCTTAACTTTAGACTCCTGATCTTGAAAGAGCTACACAATCCCTGTCCATAGACAAGGATTTGGGAGAGATGGAGAGACAGCAGGGTTATTTTGAGGGAAAATTTAAAAAAAAAAAAAAAAATACTCCCTTGGGTATTAGATCTCCTGTCGTTTCTTTAAGGACAGTCTATCCTCCAGCCAAAGGGACACACTGTGAGTGTCTCTAGACACAAAATGTCTCATGCAACCTCAACTTTCCAATCCCAAGCAAACATCTGAACTGAGCAAGCACACTGACTTTTCACTGGCCACCAAGAAGTGCTTCAGAGCAGACTCTCGGCTTTTCCTCCTCAGTTAATTCTCCCTGTCTGGAAGTAAAAGCTCAGTTCATTTAATTGGCCTTTCAACTCCTCACTACTCAGTAATTGAGTTGCTCAGGGTGAAATTATAGGTTGCAGATGAATTAATCCCACCATGGCCTCTGCCACGAACTCCCTCCCCAGCTCCATCCTCCTCCAGCCCCAGCACTGCCATCCACGGGACTCTCTGCTGGGCAGATTTAACTTGCTAAATCAGCAGAGAATTACTCACTTTTCCCTGATTCAGGCTTCTGCCTGTGAGGGAGGGAGAGGAAAACGTGAGCACCCCTTTCTGCAGCAGCACACGGGCACCAAGGATTCGGGGAGATACGAAATGACACCCCCACGTTACCAGTGACAGCTGGATGAACTTGCATTTCTTGGGCTTTCCTTTAGATTAGATAGCATCACTTCTGATATCAACATACAGGAATGCTGCACTTTGAGACTGAAACATGAACCTGCAGCCAAAGTTAGACTCAAACCCTGCACCATAATCAACCACAGCGGTGACAATCAAGTGCATGGTCTGTGCTTCTTCCTCTCCTGTTCCCACAAGTAAAAAAAGAGATGATCAGATGCACGTGGTGGCAGAATATCAGGAAGGATTTAGCATATCAGATAAACCAGGATTTGCTGACAAAGAGGAATTCAGCAGACATTAGCAGAAAGTTGGTATTAATTGGGGCTACCAGGGCTTTACCAGATAATAAGTTTAAAAGCCTGAGGTTTAAAATTCTACCATTAAAGCATGAGAGGTAGAAGAAATTGCTTCAGTGGATTTAGACACTAAAAGATTTTTTTTAACTTCCTACAGAGCATTTTCCTTTTCTACCTTCAACACTCTACCCAATTTCTCATACATTACAGCCCTGCTACCACGTTTGTTTAATGAAGTTTACACAACATTAGAAGCACTTGATTTAGCTGCCACAGCCACCATCTGTAATTAATCCTCCCAGGAGCCAGAACACTGCACAGCTTGTTCCTGCACGCTGGGTTTCTAATGTGCTACAAGCTTATGACCTCCATAATTCTGATTTCCCATCACTTTTGTGCCATCGCAACTCCTCTGCATTCATTTGGCCACTCACCCCGGCCCGTGGAGAACAAGACTCACAGGGAAAAGGGTGTTAATCAGCTGGAGGTTACCAGGACTCCTTCCCCTCTTTTCTCTCCTTTCCTTTTTTATTTCCCTTCCCTTATCCCAGAGCAAGAAATAAAGCAGTGCACAAGCCACAAACTTGCCTCATCCTCCCCTTGAGTGTGACATGAAAAAGCAGGTGAGGTGACTCCTACACCACTGTACTTCCACAGATTCCACACCAGAACGGAGCCTGCCTGGTTTGTAATGCAAGGAAGCCTGTGCTGGTTGACTTGGCTGAATAAATAAGTGAATTCCTGATTCTGGTCCAAAAGCTGCAATTTAAGGAAAGCATACCTTTCAGGGGAAAAGAAAAAGTCAACCATGATTTAAAGATTTCTAGTGATATAGAATAATTCATAGCACACCTCAGGAAATTGTTCCAATGATTTCCCATCCTCACAGGAGAAGTCTGCCTGGTCCCTAAGCTGGATTTATCTAGGTTTCATTTTCAGGCTACTCCATTTTCTTATGGACAGAACAGGTTTATTTATAATAATTTCTGTTCCCTCTGCAGCCTTCTACAAATTGCTCCCTAAGCCTCCGTTTGAGAACTGATGCAGACAGAGCTCAAGTCTTCAGTGATGAGGAGTCATGACTCTCTTCTGGACCCCCTCCATCCTTGTGCATCCCCCCACATTCTCCCAACAAATGAACAGTGAAAAAACCAGATTAATGTTCCTCCAGCTGTCACAGCAATGCCAACTATCCAGCTAATGTAGCATTGTTCCTCCTGGACTGTAAGCCCCTACTATTAGGAATTATTGCCATTTGGGTGTTAACACACCAGGAGAACCCAAAGGGTTTTACAGAACCACAGAACCATGGAATTCTTCAGGCTGGAAAAGACCTTTAAGACCTTCAGCACTGCCATGCCCACCACTAACCCAATGTCCCCAGTGCTATATCTACATTAAATTCCTCAAGTGATGGGGGACTGCCCCACCACCCTGGAGAGCTGTGCCCAGGCTAGAAAACCCTTTCCAGCAAGGAATTCTCCCAATATTCAATCTAAACCTCCCCTGGCACAGCTTGAGGCCATTTCCTCCTGTCCTGTCCCTTGTTTCCTGGGAGAAGTGACTGGTCCCCACCTGCCAGGGGAGGAACAAGGTCCTTCCTGAGCCTCCTTTTCTCCTGGCTGAGCCCCCCCAGCTCCCTCAGCCACTCCTGGTGCTCCAGACCCTTTCCCAGCTCCATCCCCTTCTCTGGACAAGCTCCAGTCCCTCAATGTTTTTATTGGAGTGAGGGCCCCAAAACTGATGCCAGGATTTGTGGGGCCTCCCCCATGCCAAGCACAGAGGGACACTCATTGTCCTGGTCCTGCTGGCCACACTATTTCCAATAAAAGCCAGGATGTTTGTATCCTGTATTCAGGTGCAGCATAGATTTATGTGAGGATTTTTTGGAAATAAGAATGAAGTGTATCTTTTTTTGGGGGAGGGAGAGTCAGAAGGCCTGAAGACCCTGAACATTTCTCCTCTAATCCATCTCTGCCTGCAGCCAGTTCTTTGGGAACGGAACCAAAACCATACAAATAGCCCTGGCCTCTGGGGCAAGATAAGAAGGAATGAGTGCTTTTGTGGTAGGTTCCTGAGCTAAACTATTATGCATTCCCAAAGGAGTCATGTGCAAACATGTTTATTGACTCCACACCATAAATCACTGCTTTCCAAAGCAAATCCAGCCTTGCATTTCTACTGCTCCAATTTGGTGCAGACAAACAACAAGGAGCAAGCCCTGAGCTTCTGGACTTCTCCATAGGGTGTTCACTTAACATGAGATTTCCTCTCCCCGAGGCTGGAACATGTGTTCTGCTCTGAGGAAATCACAACAGGGCTAGAAAGAAACTTGCAAAGTGACAAACCCAAAATGAAGCATCTCTGCCCTCAGCAACTTTTACTAATCATTCTTACGTGTGTTACAAAGTTTGGGGGACCCAGCTCATGATTGTCACAGAGCTAAACCAAAGCTGGGATTAAAAAAGGCCAGTTCAGCTGGGAAAGAAGCTGGGACTTTGCTCCTGGGAGTGGGGTGTCAGTGACAGATCCAAAACACAGGAGAAGTGTTTGCTTCTCTCCCAGATACCTCCATCTACAACCCCAGCAAAAGTAACAGGTTTATCAGAGCTGGTCTAAAAACTGAGCCAAAAACTTTCAAATATAAAACATCTGGTAAACAGATCAAATCCTCAATGCACAGCCTCTTCTGCTTGATAAATTCTGTAGGGTTTTGGTTTGGATTTTTTTTGTTATTGCAAGGAACTACCCAAAACACTGTGTTTACCAACAGCCACACTCCAATTCCTTTGTGCACTAACTAAGCAGCAAAACAAATCTCTAAGAGCACAAAAATACAATCAGCCACTGTTTTGATCAGCTTCCAGGTTTCGGGGTTTTTTTTAAAGGGTACACGTACCTTCCCCAAAAACTTAGCACAGGAGGTGCAGATCTGCTTTTAACACTTCAAAGCTTCAGAACAGGTGCCCCTTTGCTGATCCACCTTCTCCTACAAGACTTAAACTCTGGCCTTCACTGAGTGTGTCAAGTCCACAGCCAACAGTGGAGAGGCTTTTCCCTTCCCTAGATCTGCAACAAAATGGGATAAATTTGGAAACAGGCTCCTGTGAGCCTAGCTATTTAAAAGTACAGTGCAAAATAAAAAAAGTATGATGCCTGCAGGAACGTTCATTTATTCATACACACGCTCACATTAAAATGCCAGGGAAAACACTAGGAGAAAGAGAATGGGAGAAGGGAAAGGTTTGGGAACCTGCCTATAGAGAAAGCCCTTGTCACTGATGAATTTTTACTTCCTGTGTTAAGGATGGCAAAAGACTCCAGCAGACCAGTCCCACTGCACTGCTTTCACTTCAAGGTCCCCATGTGGACAACATGGTCAATAAAGGAGCAATTGGAACACAGGGAGGCCAAAAGCTCACGAGGAAAAAAAATCCTCTGGAAGTCGCTACAAAATGATGACTAAGACAAAGGGAAAATGAAGGGAAGGGGAGGAGTTTTCTTTGGATTCCTAAGACACCGTTTTCCAATTCCTTCAGGCACTGGGGGATCATCACCTTCCTAGAGACCAAAGTGACTGTGCCAAGAGAAAAATAAACCACAGTCAAGGACCTCATTTGACTTCTCAGCAGCCACAGGAACTGTCTTGCCAGGAAACAGAGACACGAACACAAAGCACAGCCAGGAGCTGTTCCCAGTGAAGCCAGAGGCAAAGCACGGATGGATTTCCAACATAAAGTTTCATTAGAGCAAGAGCAACCCCATTGAAACTACTGCTGTAGCAGAGTGTGGGGTAATTCAGATCCCAAGATATACCTGTAGCTCACGGATAGCCCTAAAAAAAGGCAGAGGGGAAACACCAAAAGCACCTTTTGGGGCAACCCAGCCCCCAGGTCTCCACATGCACACGATCCCCAACTGCCCTGATCTAATACAAGGGTTGATGCTGCTGCAGCTGGGTTAACCTCAAATCTTTAGAACACCCTGAATCCTGCAAAATTGTGTATTCAGAAGTGGTCCAACAAAGCATCACCCCAAGAAAGGGATTTCTATGTGTCCATGGGAGGTGGGCTCACAGGAGCCAAAACTTCACGTGCAGGACCGAGACAAGGTAAAACAAGGGACAGGGCAGCAGCTGGGTTTGCCCCAAATCTCTTGCAAGGGATGCAAAAATGTTAAATCCATGCTCTCTCTGGAAAACACCAACTGGTAAACCAGTGTCTGCAGCTCTGCCTCGTGTATTAAATCAGCTCAGTGCCTGACCCAGCGCCAGGGTCGAGTGCTCAGCTGGTAAAATGGCCCAGCTCCACCAGCATCAAAGCAGCTCCAGCACTTCCAGTAGCTCAGGGCTCGAGGAATGTGGGCTCCCCAAATAGAAACGTGCTGATCATGTTTCCATAAGCGACCTCCAGTGTCCCTGCAACGCTGCAAACTGGCAAGCCTACAAACCCCACCCAAAGCACCCGGGCATCGCTCTGCAGAGGCTGAAAGATTAAGCACGAGATCAGCTCCCCATGCCAGCACAGGGAGGATATTCCTCATTTTTGTGACCTGCCCAACACTCCTCTGTCACTCCACACAGATGCTGCTGTCAACACCATCTCAGGGAAGTTTCCAAACAGGAACCTAGGAAAAAAAATCACAGCTTACTGTCTTCCACATCATCACAGCCGAGGGTGTGAGTGCGAGCTGAAACGTGGCTCTGTTGTTCCAGATGTGACTGCTGACTGATGTGCTTTCAGTGACACTCATGGCACTCTAATGATATTAAATATCTGAAGCCTTTCAAAACACTGGTGTAATCCCCTAAAGGGGGAGAGGCTCAATTACCAAGGTTATTTTGCCCCTGTTTTGTCCAACAGCCGCTCGGAGGTTGTTGTACAAGACATGATGGATTTAACCAGATGCTTCCATCATTTCTACTGCAGTGCTTGAAAAAACAGCCTCTATAAATACACTGAAAACCCAACGAATTACAGGAGCACGAAATTACTTCAGTAGAGGTTACAAACACCCTGGCATCACACGGGATGCACTAAAAATATTAAGCCCAGAGACCTCCCTGCGCCTCCGCTGATTTTAACAAGGAGGTTACCCGGTGAAGCTGCCAGATGAGGAATTATCATCTCCCCAGCCCCAACATGTGGATTTAGCTGCTATTTGCAGAGGCTAATGAAGACATCTGTGTAAACAGGATGCTGAGGAAAAGCCATGACCTTGAGGGTCGGATCAGCCCCCTGCCTGGTACCTGCAGGACAAAATACACGTTCCCATGCAAGATTAAAAGGGGGGGAATGACCATATGTTAACAAACTGCTGTTCCCAAATTATTTTTGATACTAATGCTTCCTATTAGGGAAAACAGCATCACAATAATTATTTTTTAAAAAATGGTGATGAGAGGGCTTCATACCACAAATCAATGCTTCTGGCAGCCTGGACAGGTACGTGCAGCAGGACATGCCAGGCACCCACAGCCAGCTTTTGCCAGATAGAAATGCCAAGACAAGGGGATAAATGGAAGGGAGAAGCATCAGAACTGCACAGCTCACTCTCAGGATGCAAAATATCCTGGATGACGCCTTCTCCCAGGGATTTCAAGAAGCTTGCCTCTGATCTCACAGATATTCCTCTGCTCGAAGCAAAGAGAATTGATTGACACATCTTGTGAGCTTAGATATTCCCCCCCCCNGAGGAGATGGATGGATCTGTGGTAACTCCAGCACACTCCTCTCCAAAGAGTGAGGAGATCCACAGGTATCACCACCAATTTTGGGGTTGGAAGGTTTCCACAAAACAGCAGATTGTGGCACTTTTAGGTTCCTTTTCCAGAAGCATGATGATCCCACAGTTTCACTGGGAAACTGAGATAGAAAGGAGTGGATGCAATTTTTAAGTGCCACCTATTTAAAACTAAACCTATGGAACACTTTCAAAGTTCTGATTCTTAAAACAACAACAAACAAAAATAAGCCACTGGATTAAAACCACAGCGAGTTCCTTTTACTCTGCTATACCAAGAATTTAACAGTGTGTTAATTCCTTGGGTATTCAGGAAAATCAGGATTTTTACATCTACAGAAGAACCTATAAAACTGCAAAAAAATGTGGGAAAGAAATTGCTAACAAGTTTGCTCATGTTCTCCCCTGAAACCACTTTTCCAGGCTCAATGCATGAAAGGATTTACTGCATCCACTGACTCAGAACTGGCTCTTGGCGTGTCAAGAATGACAACTCTTGTCTCCATCCCATATTCCTCATCTTTGCCACCTCGCTGCAAGACCTCAATTTCCAGCTCCTGTGGATGTCCCTGGAAATTTATTACCCTTAAATTAAAATTTCCCTCTTCTGAGCTTGCAAGAAGTTTCATTTTGATTGTCCATAAAATACACAGGAAGCAGGTTAGGAAACTTCTTTTTCTGGGGGGGAATGAAACATCTGGCTTAAAATTATTCAAATTAATCTGGGAAGAAATCATGTTCAGGATTTATCATTTGGTGGAGGAAAGATGTTTTTCCCCTCACTGATCCTCAGAAACAGAGCCCAGGATTCTGCTTTAGCTGTAACATGGCAGCTGGCTGTACAAAGATCCCTTGGATGCTGAGCTCCCAGGGTTCATTAGAGGATTCATTATGGAATGATCCTGGAGTAGCTGCAATGATTACAAAATCGAGCACTTTATCCTAATGGGTCTCCTTAATCTACAGCTCAACAATAAACCACAGCTCTGGGAGAATTACAGCAGCCTCCCAATGGAAGTCTGCTGCCTGTATTCCCACTAGGAGCTGTTTAATAGGAGTGGCAGAAATATTGGCATCCCAGCATCATAAACTTCTGAGCATCACGTGGCTCTTGACAGTCACTTCCAAGGCTGACAGATCTGAGTGGGGACATAAAATCAATGCCACTTCAGATTTGGGATTCTTTTTTTTTTCTGTCTTCCTGAAAGGAGTATCTTGGGCTCCTTGTGAATTCAGTGATTACAGCAGCAACAACTGGAGAGCTAATGTTTGCTGAAAAGGCTCAGGGAATGATTTATACTGGACAACACCAGAACAACTAATTTAACTATAATGGCATTTCTGATGGGGACAGAGGTAATTCAAGGGGAAAAAAAAAAGGGAAAAAGGAACATAATGCAACTGACCTCTAAGATAAGGAATTCCAAATGGGCCCACTGTGCAGACACAGCCCAAGAGTGCCTAAGGTTCATGATGGGTTAAAACACTAACAGACTATTTCAAAAGCCTGAGCAGAAACTCAGTTTCTTTTAACTTCTTCTTCCAAGATGTTTTGAGGATGAAGAACAAGGTCTCCAACACATGTTGGATCCACTTTCCTCTTCTTCACATCATTTCTGGTTTTTCCTATTAGATCCAATCAGTCTCAAGCAAGTTGGATTCTCCACTAGGAGACACCAGTAACACAACTCTCCTACACTCATATGCCAGGGAGAAACCCATGTGTAAAGAACCTGCTCTCACAATGTGCATTATGGGCTTTTTCCACTGGCAAAACCTGATTTGTATCGTTTCTCTTATCAATCAATTAGACATCACAGCCCCTCCTCTGAAGAGAAAATGCAAATGGGAATCCTGCTCAAGGTTTTAACAGGGTTGAAGAGAGGGGAGGAATGAGGAAGTGACCTAGCAAAGGAAACAGGCATTTTTGCACAATGGGGATTTAAAAAGAAAAAATAAATTACAAGGTACTTTTTCCTAACAAAGCTCTTCAAGTGCACCTGGAAAGGCAGGAGGCACAACGACTTGTGGAATTTCTGAACGCTGTGTAATTGTTAAATTGTTGCCCTGGTGAACGAATCCATGAGAAACCCAACATCTCCTGCCAAGGCTCTGGCACAGAGCTCCTCTAACTGTGTTATTCAATGTTAATCATCTACTTCAGTCAGCGTTGGTGGCAGAGCAGCCACCACCCGGGAAGCTCACTGGGACAGAAAAAGCGGAGCAGGTAAAGCTCTTGTAAAGACCCTGATCTCCAAATAAAGCTGGTGCCAGATCACCTCCTCCAACAAGGAGAAGGTTAAAGCACGAGCCTTTCACCAGCCAGGACAGAGGATGGAGAGGGAAGAGCCCTGAAGCAGAACAGCACAGGCAGCAGACAGCCACAGCTCCAAGGACAAGTCCCTGTGCACAGCATTGGGTCTCAAAGCTCAAAAACCTCACAATTGTCTCTTGGGAGTTTGTGATTTTTTTTTTCCCTGTGTTTCTTTTGTGCTACCCAAAGCAAAGAGGAGCTGTTCCAAAATCTCACACTATGTGTGATTGCTTAGGAAGAGTATCCCATGGATACTCCTCACCAACAAAGGGGAAAAAACCCAATTTCCCACTAGTAAGTGTGCAATGAAAAACCACAGACCGAAGGGCTGGGCAGTGGATGATCAGCTCCTTGTATTTGGAGCCCACTGGGTGAGAAAGGCAGTGAAATCACCTCAGGGTGGCTTTGTGCTCCTGTTGCATCAGGGTAAATGGTGAGGCATGGTGCTTGTGCAGGAAAATCTGCCTCATCCCTACCTGGACACCTCAGCCTTGGGAGAAAATCTTCACCTTACATCTCAGCTCCTTCTACCCGGTCCCAGGAAATAAAGAGCCCACCCCCATTCCTCTATACTTCACTGCTGTTTTCAAGGGAAACAAAAGAAAGAACACACACACACAGAGCACACATTTGATTCAAGAATCACTTTTATTTGGGACCCTCAGTCCACCCCAGCTTTCTGAAACCCACAAGCAGAAGAAATTTGCTACAGGAGAAGCATCTCATTATTGTATTAATAAACCTTAACTGCATAACATTCACGTGCATCAAGAGGATGCAGCCCCAGGCTAAATACTGGCAACTTAAGTCACATTATTTAAAAACAGAAACATCTTGGCCACTGGAAGACTTAACAAGCAAACCCTCTGACTGAAATCTTTACTTCTGATCCCATTTTTCAGTAGCAACTTGTTACCCTTCTAAAGAAATTGAAATGAAGCTCATCTTCCACTGCTCATTTGAAATATTCCCTATGCAGAAGTGCTCTGCACCTGCTAACATTTATTTTAAATAGTCACTAAATTTATTCAGAGCAGAAGGTATCTGGAGTGTGAGATTCAAAATTTTTGGGAAAAAATGCTGGGTTTTTTTTTTATTTATTACCTTTCGCCTCTCATTTCTGCCCAGCACAAGATGCAGATGGAAATGGAAATCTGATTTAAAGCATAAAATCAGGCTTTCTTTAAACTTCTGACAACTGAATGTACACAGGTAACTACAAGATGTTACAGAATTTATCAAATTTAAGGGGTACTTGAATGAACAAGAATTGGTTTTTGTCACCGATATGAGCTAAATAAGCCAAATTACTCAAAAAACCAGCTCTGAAGCTGAGCAAGGAGCTGCCTCACAGTTTGTGCATTAAGTCAGGGCTTTTCATTCTGTTCATAATTTTCATTCAAACTCCAACATTTAAACTACTTTCGTTCAGAAGAGCTTCTTTAGTGCTTTAGAGTGTTAAAAAAGCACTGCATTTGTGCCTCAGAAAGCTTCCAAAAGAATCTGTCGGTCCAGAAATTCATCTTGCCATGCAGCTGGCCCAACAGGCAATGCCCATGTTCTAACAAGGGCAAAATGAAGATTGGAGATTGCTCAGCTGGACTTTGTGAAGCATCTCCCAGACACAAAGTCATCTAGCAAGTCACACTTGCCATTTAAACTACCTTAATCCACAGCCCTGAGCTTCCCCACCCCCTTTTTCCCAGGGCTGAGAAGTCCTGTTGGCACAAGCCCAGGGGTGGATTGGATCAACACCTCCCACACACAACTGCCTCCCAGAGTGGCACCGATGTGCCCTCCAGGTGAGACAAAATAATGTGTATTTTCTTCTTTGCTGGTTGTGTGGCCCTGAAAACTCTCTCAAAAGGGAAGCTGGAGGTGGAGGGAGAGGGGGGGGAACACCAACCACGTCCACACAGCTGGAAATCACAGGGAGGTGTTTCTCCTCAGAGGAAAAGCCGTGAGCACAAAGCTGACCCTGGATGTACAAGGAGCTCAGTCAAGTCGAGCAAGAGGCAGAACTTCTGCAGCGTTGACAATTTCAGCAGCTCTGCAGTGCCTGCATCACTCCCCTTAAATGTCTGATTTATGCACCGAGGGTTTGCCCACTGACTTCAGAGACTTCTGCAGCAAACGGCTCCCCTGCAAACCCCCACCAGACAGAGGGACAGGGAACGGACTGGGATGGAGGGGACCTCGAAGATCACCCAGTCCCACCCCCTGCCCTGGGCAGGGACACCTCCCACTGTCCCAGGCTGCTCCAGTCTGGCCTTGGGCACTCCCAGGGATGGGGCAGCCACAGCTGCTCTGGGCACCCTGTGCCAGGGCCTGCCCACCCTCACAGGGAACAATTCCTTCCTAATATCCAATCTAACCCAGCCCTCTGGCAGTGGGAAGCCACCCTGAATCTTCTCCTTTCCAATTTTCTCAGCCTTTCCTCTCAGGAGAAGGGTGCTCCATCCCTCTCTGATCTTGGGGGTCCCCTCTGCATGAGGCCTGGAGAAAAATCCTGGCTAACAGGAAAGGAAACAGTGTTTCCCTTCTTTAAGTTTTCTTTTTAAGTGTTTCCATTCAAAACACACACAAAAAGTTGCTAGAGGTTTCTCTCGGAGGTTGTGAAAAGCTCCGTGAGGGCCACAGGCACCATGTCCTGCACCACCACGACAACTACCACAGTTACAGAAGTAATTTTTTTAATAAAAAGAATCTCACTAAACACTGTGATGAAGGGCAACTCCAGGATACTGGGAGCAAGCCTTTTCAACAGGAAGAATCCAACCCAGAACATCCCTTAGTCCTCATGTACAAATGACACCACAGACACCCACAGCAGCATTTCAAACACGCAGCAGCAGTGAAAGAAAGAACAGAGCAAATAAACCCCAAATATCAGAATGCCAGGAAAACACAAAAGGCAAAAAAATAAAGCAGCTGAGAGAGACATGGCCATGGTGATTCCCTCCATGGAGCAGAAAACCTTCCAAGACCCAGGACTCCAGGCTGGAAGGGCCAAGGAACCCCCTGCCACCAGCTGTTTCCACGGCCGTGTGTCACACACACACACAGAGCACACATCCATTGTTGATCCGAGGGAAATAAAACCCCCAGGCTTTCCCTGACAGCTGCTGCCTCCCTGCCTGTGCTAACAAATCCCCGAGCCAGCCTGCTGTGGGACTGCAGGCAGCTCCAGAAGCATTCCAGAGACACAAAGTTGCTCAGCCATTTCCTTCCAGCCCAGAGTAGCAGAGCAAGGCTGACAAGTGTTACGGAGCACAACACTGCTCATAAATTCTGAAGAGCTCTTGTACAGGGTCATTCCTGGCTTATGGACATGCAAAGGGAGGCACTAGAAGAGGAAATAAGGAAGAGACGGGCACACAGGACTCACTGTGATCAGCTGAGAGGGAAAGGGGTTAGGGGTTGTCATCAGTTCAGGGAAAGGAAAGCATATCCTGGCATTACAGTGACATTTTACAAAGCATCACCTCCACCCTGCCTGGGACTGCACGTATGGGACTCACGTGGCTTCCAAGAACCTGGGGATCTCCCACCTTGTCACACCCTGTCCCAAGGAGCCCCAGTCAGATGCAGGCAACACAGAGAACTCCCAGCCTCTCCAAGGGCAGTGTTTCCTCCGCTGCAGTGCTCCAGCAGGCTGGCAGAGCTGTGCCCTGCACCCCCAAGTCCCAGGGGTGGCAAAAAAAGCACCAACCAGACCCAAGTTCAAGAGCCAACCCCTCCCCAGCAGGACACGCTCGAGCTTTCACCTACCTCAAATAAGACGCCGTGGTAGACACAGGCACCTGGGGGAGCAGAACAAAAACAGCACAGGTCAGGAGTGAGCAACAGCAGCACCTTCTGCAGGGAACCTGCTCTGTCCCAGCACGAGCACCCACCACATAAACCCAGGGAGAGAGAGAGACAGGCACCCGTCCAAGCACACTTGGCATATTCCACTTCAGTAATCCAAGAAAAGGTTTCATTCCTGAAACCAAGAATGAGCTGAATGACAGCTCTTCCACTGATTTGCACAACTCCTCATATCTGTCCCCTGAAAAGGTGACAGGAATGTGTAGCCAGAAGCAACGTGAGGAAGGAAGGAAGGGATGAAAGGGAAAGGGAAGGTGGGAAAGGGTGCCCCGAGGAGTAAGAATTCCCTTCCCAAGAAATGCAGATTAGACAAATCTGTACAGAAAACCTGGCAGCTAACACTGCCTCGAGTCAAAAGCTCCTTGGAACCCATATTCAGTTCATAGCAAGAGGCCACAGAGCACCACTGGGAATTATTTTCCTTTGCCAAGATGAGCCACAAGAGCCCAGTCACGTTTCTCTCAAATTCAGCAGAGAGCTTTTCTTTTGGCAAGGAAGGATAACTTCAGGTTCATCACCTCAAAATCCAGTTCAAAATGCAAGCTCCCATATTTTTGGAAGGAACATGGGGGGGGGGAAAAGCCACAAAAAACTTAATATCAGCTAGTTAAGGCTAGCAGAACTAAGCAGAACTCTCCTGTTTTACCCTTNAGCAGAACTCTCCTGTTTTTCCCCTCAAGGACTGGCTTCCCCCCCCCCCCTTATTTTACCTATAGTTCCTTAAAAGTAGCAGTATGTTCATCCCCTCCAGGACCAGAGCACAGAATAAGGACCATATAGGACCAGAAAGCAAATTCACAAAGTCTATTCCTTCTCCAAAGTGGTCAAAGACATACTTCCCTCCCTCCCAAGTTACCAAGGGGGCCACTGAGATACAAGCCAACTTTGTAGGACTTGGAAAATCCTTCAATACCTTTGATTGTCATTCCCAATTGTGAGCGAGCCAAGCACATCACAGGCATTAAGCAACAGTGCCCAGGTTTTCCATGCATCCCCAGGGTTATTAACACCTGCTGCAAAGCACACCTGAAAACGTTTCTACAAATGATGATTCTGCCTTTCACACACTGGAGAAGCTTGGGAAGAAAACCCCCAGACTTTCTGGGGGTGGCATCTGGGATGCAGCTGGTTGGAATTGCCCTGCAAGTTAAATCCACTGCGTGTAGCACTTTGGAAACCAAAACCCTACAGCCCCACAGTGAGAGGACAGGCTGGAAAACAACCTGAGAGGACAAACGCTGCCACTCTGCGCTCCCGAAGTTCAAACACCGGCAGTTTTCCTGCCTGGAAGCATCGCACAACCCGGCGCTTCGCCACAGGTCTGCCCGGAACACCAATGCTCGCCTCCCCGAGCGCTCTCACGGCGGCATCCACACGCGGCCAAGCCCCATTCAGCCAAATTCAACTCCATCCCATTCAGCCGAATTCTCCTAAAACAGGGAGAGGCGGGCGGCTCCTGCCCTGCTGCCGGCCCCCGACACCCGCGGGCCGGCTCTGCCCTCCTCGCACACGGGCACCGGCCGGGCTGGGACAACCAACACCCCTCACAAGCCGCTTTTTGGGGTAAGACCCACACACACACACACACACCTGTGCGGGGGCTCCCCGCCGTCCCGGGCTGCCGGGCACGGGCAGCGCTCGCCTCGCCCCTCACTCACCTCGCCCGAGGAGAGGCCGCCAAAATGGCGGGGGGCGGAGGCGGACCCCCGCCCCGGGCC
>VXBA01003194.1:120674-152067 GCA_013399895.1 Serilophus lunatus
GCTGGGCTCAAAAGCTTTGTCTGTCACCTCAAGGGTTTTTCACAGTTGATGTGAGATACTAAGCTCATCAGCCTGCTGTTGTTTTCTGCTGTTGGCAGGCAATCCTTTATCCCAAGATATTCTCAGCCTCTACCAGGATCCAGACGGAACCCGAAAGCTACTGAACTACATGCTTGACAATCTTGCAGGTACTACTGACCTCATGGACAGAAGGGGTCTGAAAGTAGGATTTGCTGCTAAAGCAAGACTCTGAACCACTGGAGGGAGAGCATTTCCCACCTGCTTTACCATTTTGGGGCAGTTGTACCCACAAACACACCCTCACACGCCCTGGGGGAGGCTGACATGGATTGTCTAAGCTTTTCCCATGTTACAGCCAGCTCTTCCCACTGGCTGCTGTTTGAAAACCTTCAATTACCAGCCAAGTGCAAAGTTCCCTTTGCTGAAGCCCTTTTGGTACTTCCCACTGGAAATGATCATCTGAATGCACACAGAATGTCAAATTTAGATCCAAAAACACCAGCAACACCATTAAGAACACACAGTACCTGACTTGAATCCTGCTTGGTGGTTCTGTAGCTGAGCCTTCTGCTTTGTCACTTGGTGTCTCCCAGGAGCGATGGATGTGGGAAGAGGTTCTTGGGGAAGGGATGTCTGAACCACACCAGGGTTTACCCCTCCTTCTTCAGCAGATTATTCAGGGTGCAGGAGTATTTCAGTGATGCTTCTAAATCTGAAAATGAGACAAAAATAGTCATGAATCTTAAAACTAACAATTTTTCTCTTACTAGAGTCATTTAAATAATTTTTGCCTCCCCTGGAGCATAATAAGACTCGTGGAGTTGGGGGTGCAAAGCACATTATTGTTCAGTCATCATTCTGACTTGGAAATTATAACTTACAAATATTAAACCCTGAATTAATCACTGGTTTCATTTTTTTTGTAGTTCATCCAGAGCAGCTGCCTCCAAGGCCATGGATTACCTTAAAAGAACGAGACCAAATTCTGCCCTCAGGTAAATCTGTGATTCTTTTCCCTGTGCTCACATGGCTACACACTGAAAAACTTGTCTTGGGCTTCATTTCCATGGATCAGAGTGACAACAGCAATTTGTACTGGAACAATTAACATATGGCTGAGCTGTAAATACAATTTTTGTCACTTGAGTGGGATGCTGGTCATTTCTTTTCTGTGCTAGGCTTTGTCATAACTGTTCCAGCCACTCTTCCCCAAGCAAAAGAGTTCATAATTTGTAATCTTCTGAGGTTGATAACCTGTCCCTTTCTTTCTCTCTTTTCTTCCTTCCTTCCTTCCAGCTTCATTTACAGTTATGTGTTACAATGTGTTGTGTGATAAATACGCCACCCGGCAGCTCTATGGCTACTGCCCATCCTGGGCACTCAATTGGGAGTACAGGAAAAAGGGAATCATGGAAGAAATCGTCAACTGGGATGCAGATATCATTAGCCTTCAGGTAACTGGAAAATAACTCCATTTTTTCATCAGCAACAGGAAACATGAACCTCTTCCTTTAGCATGAAATGTTCCCTTGAGAGCACCGTAGTCACCTGCTGGCTATGAAATTCCAGGGCTTCCCAATGCAAGGATTGAGGGAATCCTTGTGGATCAACCTCTGAAATCCTCTGGGAGCCCAAATGTTACCACAAAAAAAAAAAAAGTCTCTTTCCAGAGCAGCAAGAGACCCTTGTGCCCAAGCGCTCCCAGGTGAAACATTTGTCCCTGCTGGATATCTGTCAGCCTCTCTCAAGTTTTAACCTAGGACAGTGTCTGCATTCCAGCACCAGGTGTAATCCACTGCTATTCAAAATTCACCTGTCACTTTCCCTTTGGGAGGGGTTCCAGGGCTGCAGTTCCCAGGGGGCCACTAGTGTAGGGAGGGGTGTGGTCCGTGCCAGCAGCAGCTCTTCTCTCCGGTGGCAGCCGCTTACTGCAAGGCAAGGCGGGCACCAGGAAGGGTTTCCTTCACTTCTTAGCCCGGGGTGTTTGTGTTCCATTCCAGGAAGTGGAGACGGAGCAATACTTCACCCTTTTTCTGCCAGCCTTGAAGGAACGGGGATACGACGGATTCTTTTCTCCGAAGTCACGTGCCAAAATCATGTCCGAGCAGGAGAAAAAGCATGTGGATGGCTGCGCCATATTCTTCAAAACTGAAAAGTAAGGGGCAGGAGCAGCTCTTTTAAAAACCTCGGGCCAGCTCTCAGTAATTAGGATGGAGGTTTCCCAAAGCCTGAGTTCTCACTGCCTCCAGAAACAAACATGCACTTCTCAGACCACGTGTAAAAACAGCTCCAGGGGTTTGGAACGGAGGGAAGCCTGTGAGAACAGACAACTGATGGTCTTCACCCCTTGAGACCGTGGGAGCTGTGGGTGACCCCTGTTGACAAGTTCTCTGTGTTGCCTCAGGTTTACGCTGGTGCAGAAGCACACGGTGGAGTTCAACCAGGTGGCCATGGCCAACTCGGAAGGCTCGGAAGCCATGTTGAACAGAGTCATGACCAAGGACAACATCGGAGTCGCCGTGGTGCTGGAGGTGCACAAGGAATTATTCGGAGCAAGTGAGTGCGACCATGGTGTTTGCAGGGATTACTCAGTTCCTCCTAGAGTTACTCCAGGGTGACCCATCTCCTACAACACTGTTCTTTTATCCCCACTTTCTTCTTCTCTCAAATTCCGCTTGAACAACTCAACTTCCCCAAGGTCACTGTGTTTACACACATTACTTTTACCAGGAGCTGACAATAATGTTCAATTTCTATTTTCAACTTTCCTGTTCTCTCCTTGATTGACTCCTTCCACCCTCCCCCAGAGATTAGATGTCAGTGCTCGTGTACTGATGTGGAAGAGGGAGATTATCAGGTATCTTTTCCTGCCTCTTGATTGACTGACTGTCACATTTTCATTAAGTTTGATCAAGATGCAGCAGAAAATTCCAACACAAGATAAAATTGCCACCCTGCTCTGCCTGCGTGGCTAGGGTTTTGATGGCTTCAGAGGAGGAGAATGGCTAAATTCCATGTCTGGAAGGAGCTGCCTGGGACTTGCAGCTCAGATAAGTAGTGAAAGCAGCAACAGCGTTTCCCAGCAGCCGGGTACATTCTGCAGGCATTTCAGCAGGTTTAGAGCAATGAAAACACATCCATCTGCTGGTGTGTCTCACTCTGAGCCCTGAGCAGCTACACCCCAAGTACGAACAGGTGGGAACAACCTTCCCCTGCTAAAATTGTGCCTGTTTACCCAGGTATGAAATCGCTTCACGTGGACAAGCAGCTGCTCATCGTGGCCAACGCCCACATGCACTGGGACCCCGAATACTCAGATGTGAAACTCATCCAGACTATGATGTTTGTCTCAGAACTGAAAAACATCCTAGAGAAAGCCTCAAGCAGGCCCAGTAGCCCGACAGCAGATCCTAACTCCATCCCCCTGGTGCTGTGTGCGGATCTCAACTCACTGCCCGATTCTGGTAATACTCAGCTTCGTTTTCAACTTACCTTTTTAGAGTGCTTGAATCCTCGTTTTTCTCTGAGGGCAACGGGGCAGTTTGCACTTCCCTGGGTGGGTGTGGATGAAAGCTTCCCTAGGAACAGCTGTCTTTGGAAATCTGGCCGGAGATTCTTTGAGTCCTCCGGATGAGTCACCTGCTTTCTTTGTATGCTCCAGGAAAGGTGGTTACCTATAAAACTGTACCTATAAAACTGTAGGAAAGCACAACTGGATCTTAAAATAAATCACAAATAAATACCCGTGCCAGGAGCACCAATAGAAAGTGGGAAAGATGTGAATTCCTGGTGAAAACTTCCCAAGGAGATGAGTTTGCTTTGCTAATGAACGCCTTTTCCAATCTCCAGGCACGTCTTAGCGGTGTCTCGGTTTTCAACTCCGAGGCCAACATTCCCCGAGTCCTAACTCCCTAAATCCCTTTGCCAACAGGTGTAGTGGAATACTTAAGCAACGGCATAGTGGCTGACAACCACAAGGACTTCAAGGAGCTGCGTTACAACGAGTGTCTCATGAACTTCAGCGGGAACGGGAAGAACGGAGCGTCCGAAGGCAGGATCACGCACGGCTTCCAGCTCAAGAGCGCCTACGAAAACAACTTGATGCCTTACACCAATTACACTTTTGATTTCAAAGTAAGCAGCAATTTCTCCTTGATTCCCTGGCCGTTGGGTGCCTTTCCCTCTGTTCCCATAAGCGCTTGGTCGCCGCTTCCTGCACTCCCGGCCGCTGTTCCTGCCACGCACCAATTTATGTTTTTGGTGGGATTTTCCAGCTTCCAGCCTGGCTGGGGCTGGTGGTTCAGTGGGAACAGATGTCTTACCCAATGCCTGCACAGCGCCTCTTGCCAACCCCCTGTTCTCACCCCCTTTCTCTCCACAGGGTGTGATTGACTACATTTTCTACTCCAACACCCACATGAACGTGCTGGGAGTCCTGGGGCCTTTGGACCCTCAGTGGCTGGTGGACAACAACATCACTGGGTGCCCGCACCCCCACATCCCTTCCGACCACTTCTCCCTGCTGACACAGCTGGAACTCCACCCTCCACTCCTGCCTCTCGTCAACGGGGTGCACCTCCCGGCCCGGAGGTAGTGGAGCCCTGCCCCTGGAAGGGCATGGACCTGTTCCCATGGACCTGTACAGTTGTAAATCCAAGTATATAGGAGTGAAGTATGGCCAACCTTAAGCTGCTTCTTCGAGCTCCTTTTCCTTATGTGTTTGATAAGAGATTTTGCACATTTTGGTGCATATTGGTATCATTTGGCACTAGGGCTGGAACCAAAGTATTACTCCCCTTTCCAGGTTTTTAATTTAATTTTTGGTTTGGTTATTTTATTTTTAATTTTGTTTTAAACTGGCTCTTTCTTTTCAGTGGGAAGCTGCACTTCTAAATGGACAAGTGAGATTAAAAACTTGGCATTTAACAGATTTCAAGGTAATGCTTTTTTCCAGGACATGGCAAAACGAGACAACCTTTTTAAGAGAAACAAAAGCAAAACTAGAGATGCTTGTTTTGTGGGAAGAATATCAGAAATACTGTTTGTTTGAACCCGAAAGGGAGACTGAGCTCTGCATCCAACATAAATTTTGCACATTAGTGAAGCACTTGATAACTGACTAGAAGTCATTGCCCCTTGTCTCACTACTATCAGAAAACCAAAGACAGCCAAATATCTGTGATCAAATTTGAGCTCTAAATCCTCCTGATGCCAATTTATTTGGGAGCTGTTGTCAGTCAGGGTTGAATTAAAAAAGCTGCTGGTTCCTTCCCAACTGTTAATGCTCTTTGGATGTGTTGGAAATCCTTTTTTCCTTCCTTTTAATGCTCTGGGTGGCCAGTTCAAAACTTTGTGCCTGAAGAGGCATTAAACATGATGCAATTTTCTGGAAAAAAAAAACCACAAACCTGTTTGGCTGCTTAATGTTTAAAAAAAGAAAAAGGCACAGTAATAGGAAAAGGTTGTGTCTGTGTTTTTAAGTTTTTCTTTATTCTGCTTTTTTGCTGCTATAAAATTTTCTTGAATTTCTATTTGAAACTTTTCATGCACTTTACTGTTTCTAGTCTCCAAATGTGATATTTTTAATAAATGAGAAACATTTTCCACGATGTGAATGAAATTTTTAAGCAGATTGATAAGCCTATATTTATGTCTCATTCGTATACTTAAAAAAAAAAAGTCCAATTTAAATTGTGAAATTAGCTTTAAATACTAAAGAGCCATCTTCTGTTTACAAAACTGCCAAGTCAGGCTGTTCCTCTTTAACTAAACATTTCCTTTGTTGTGGATATTATCCATAGGGGAAAAAGAAAAAAACAATTGGACATACAGGAGAAACTATTCCCTGACTCTGGTTGGGGGTCGGGGAGGGGGTGGGATGGGCCAGAATGCTAAAATGGATTCAATGAAACAACTTTTCCCTTGGAAAAGAAGTGCCTAAAAAACGGAGGTGTCACCAATGGTCTGTGATTAATTGGAAGCAATGGGAGCTGGGGGAAATTCCTGCACAGCACTCGCTTTGTGCAAAAAAAAAAAAAGAAAAGAAAAAAAGCCCTTTCCAGAGGTGGATTTTCCTCTGGGTGCAGGTGTCTCTGATGCAATACCTCAGCCTTCCCCACCTGGCCATGGCACGTGGATTTGAGAGTACTGGAAAGTAGAATGGCATGAAAAACTTAATTTTGTGGACATTACCTTTCCATAACCAGCTGCTGTATGTTTGTTTTTTGGGAAGGGGGGATGCTCCTCTCCGGAGGGGTGCACTGACCTGCTCCTCCTGCTCCTCCTCCACGCACGAGCGGTGTTTCCCCACCATACTTCACTCCCGGTATTTTTTCTGAGCTGTTTGTACAAAATGGACTTTCCAGTTCGCCCGTGGTTGTCTGTGAACTGCAGAGGAGCCCGTTTAGTAATAAAAATAAAAACCCAGCAGCAATGTTTTGTACTAATCGGGGTGTGGGAGAGGATGGATGGGCATGGAAAAGTACCCAAAACCCTGGCAAACGTTGTGGGGCTGCTCCGAGTTGGATTTTCCTCAGGTTTCTAACGGTGGAATTGCTCTGTTGCAGGAAGGTGTTCCATTGGATTTTCTCTGCTGCCAAATGCACTCCCTAACACCCATCACACCGTGTGGTTTTTAACACAAAAAACGTTATTTTAACAGACACTGCACAAAAAAAAGACGTGGTCTTGTTTCAGTCAATGCACATGATCACCTGCCTCTCCTGTCCAGCTCCCTTAGGGTTTTCCCTTCCCAGCAGGAGCAGTGAGGGGATGGGGCTTTTTTTCCCAGCTGTTCTCCCCCCTTGCCACCCCTCACTTCCCAGCATGTCACAGCCAGTGCTGGAAAAAAGGCTCCAAAGCCCTTCCCTGCTCCTCACTTTCCAAAACACGGTGCCTGGTGTCCACTTCCAAGAGACAGCACTGCCTAAAGCAAGCAGAGAAAACAAAATCCAACACCCTTCTACAAGCAACTTTTTAAAACTCAGCCTGGTAAATATGTTCCATATGGGGTTTTTGTGTGTGTAAATATATACATATATACATATATATATATATATAAAAAGAGAATTTTGTACAATGCAGCTGAATATTTTTGTTTCCTTCTTTCACTGTAAGGAGCAGGAACAAGTGGGAGCAGTCAGGGAAGGCCCAGTGAGGTTCCACCTTTCCTTCTCCAGGTATGGCCTAGTGGGGTCCCAGACAACTTTCTTTCCCAAGTGTCCTGGCTCTTCTGTGTTTTATGGACTAAAAAGCCAAAATCTTGGACTCTTCCCCTTCCCAGAATGCTGCTTGGCCATGATTCCAGTGTTGGTTTTGGTCAGGTGGAAAAGGTGGTGGAAATTCAAGGAGGTGATTTAGGGAAAGATTTTAAGGATTCAAAGACATCCTTACCTGGCATGCTGGGATGTAGGAGCAGCAGGAGGTGGTTCAGTTAAAATCAGGAATCAAAGAGCAGCAGGTCCTTGTCCCACTTGCTCACCAGAGAGCTGGGATAATCTGGGGTGTCTTCCCAAAGTATATGCAGTTTTTGGAAAAAATTACACAAGTTTGGTCACTGATCCTCCCTCCCTCTGCGTTCCAAGGTGACACAAACCCCAAGAGGATCTGGTGGGAACCATGTATGTCTTAATCCTCTCTGCCAAGCATCAGCCAAGAACTCACTTTAACTTGAAACAATTGTAGGAGGAGATTAGAAGGCCCTAGATCCAGGTACAGTGTGATCCCTGCTCATGGGCGTGGTGAAGGTCAGAACAACCCCAGTGCCTCTTTGGAGGCTCCCACCCCATCCCATAGTGGTCACTTGGGGAGCTCAGGGGTTTTGTTGGCTGGATTTCTTTCTTGTGTGTTGCTTCTGCATCTGCAAGGTCCCGTCCCTGAAGAGGTGGAAGTGGGAGAAGCTGCAGTGTCACTCCAGGACACGCTTACTCTACAGTTTTAGGGGGATTTACGCCTTTCAAGCTTTGCTTTAACTTGAGAACACACCAGGCTCTGGGATGGGAAATGTTGCTTGCCCTGGACCTGGTGTCCCCTTGCCAGCTCCATGCCCTTCCAGAGGGACTCTCAGAGGCTGCCCTTCCCACCTGACACCGGGACAGGGATAGATCTCCCAGGGTTTGACACCAGCCCTCGGCACCAGGCTTGCAAAAGCAGTTACCTGAGACCTAAGCAAAAAATAACTTGCTCCATGAATTTCTAGAAAACTAGGCAGGGGATGAGCTGCTCCCCTCATAGACCTGGCCTGAGGAAAAACCCAACCAGCCCAGCCTTTCTGTAACCTTCTGGCAGGTGGGGAAAAGGAGGTTGTTCAAAACCTTGAACGGCCACTTTTTTCTTCCCTTTTTATTTTTTTTTCACCCCCCTTTTAAATTTAACCACTGGGGAGATGGGATATTGCTCACCCACGATGGATAAGGCCAAATATCCAGTGCTTCCTTCCCACCTGGGTACTCCCATGTCCTCCTGTAGGCAACAAACAGCCCTTTTGCAACCACTCTGGTCCCTCCTGTCATTGCCGAGGAGCACAGGGCAGGGAGGGGCGGGACACAGGGACCTGCCAGGTCTTTCCCAGCTTGTCACTGTCCCTGGAAGCACGACGTGAATTTAATTCCTACAGACCTCAGACACCTCCTCCCAGCACGGCCAAACCAGATCGTAAAACAGGGATAATCCTGGGGTCACAAAGGGTCCGTGTGGCCAAGGGACATTCCTGGGCCATGCCGGGGTCCCCATCCCAGGAAGAGGGGTCAAAGAGAGCCACGGGAAATTTCCCAGTATCTCCCATTTCTCCCGTGCTTCCACCACCAGGAGCCAGCACCAGCCCCTATCCAACTCCCGCATTACCCGCTGCCCCCGGGACCCGTCAGCAAAAGGCAGAGGAAAGAAAAAAGCACTCGGAGGGCTTTGTGGTGCCACAGTCCCGCCTAACTCCCCGCCCCCCAAATCCCAATTTTCCCAGAAATCCGGGCAGAAAGAGCCGCCACAGCCGAGGGGGGAAAGGAAGCACATCGATCCTTTTATTGGCGCATCCTCGGGTCGGGCTGCGGTGCCCCGCGGGAGCATCCCAGGCACCTGGAGCCTGAGGGGAAAAGCCTTTTGGGGCGGCAAGCAGGGAAAGGGCTCCTGCCCCTGCCAGAACGCCGGGAGCAGAGCAAGCGCCGGCGTCGTGCCGTGAAACCCCGGCGTTATCCCAGGGCCGTGTGTCACCGCTGTCCCCCGAGGAACCCGTGGCCGGGGCCGGTCTGGATCGGGACAGCGGCAGGGACGGAGCGGCCGATCCGTGGCGGGGACCGCGCTGCTGCGCCGCCCGCCGACGCTCTTCTGGCGGCGTTCCTGCTGCAGGTTTTTGCGGGAGGGGAGAAAGGAAAAGCAAGAGGTGAGGAGGAAGGGATGGGATGGTCCAGCCCAAGGCGGAGGAGGTGCCGCCTGTCCCGTACCTCTGCGTCAGCTTGTGGATGAGCAGCTGGATCCAGGGCGCCTCCGGGGCCACGCACACCTTCTTGTTCTTCTTCTTCAGGGTGAGGCTGCAAGGTGACAAAACCCCTCAGCCCCAAAGCTCTTCTTAACCGACGGAGAGAACTCCGTGGAGAGCAGGATTTTTGGGCCCTGACCCCAAAAGAGCCGTGCTTTAAAGAACCCCCTTGAAAACAGGCAGCAGTGTTCCCGTGCCTTGCAAGAGAAGAGTCACCCCGCGATGTACTTTTTACACGAGCCAGCAAATTGCAGGAACCGGTTCCCAGGCTTCCCACTTACATGATCTCCTTCCTCCGGCAGTGCAGACCCGGCGGTGTAACGTCAATGGCAAGGATGAGCCCCAAGTTGATGACCTGGGCGGTCGATTTGATGCACTTGCACCTCATGTTGGTCAGCAGGCTCTCCAGAGACAGACCTGCGCCCCAGAGCAGCCCACACCAGGTCTCGGCCCCCCTGAAGGGGAGGCAGATGTGGGGGGGGAGGGACATCCCCTTTCCCACTATCCCTTCCCCATCCCATCCCTAAAACCCACGGGGTCGCTTGCAGGGATGGGCTGGTGTTAATGGCTAATCCCTCCCTCCCGGCACGGCCTCTCTTCCTGCATGTGGAGGGGGTTTAGCTGCGGGGCTGAAAACACAACCGATATCTCACGAATTAAACCCCCCTCTCCGCCCACCAAGCACTCCGTTTTCACGGGAGTCCGGAGCACAAGCGCCTCAAACCCATGAGGCAAATCCCTCACCCTGCCCAGTCCCGAGGTCCCCAGCCTCCCCCTCCAGCTTAGCCCCAGGGTTTAAAAGATAAATTCCAACTCAAATTTGAAAGCTTAGCAGAGCCCACGCTCAGCCCCATCTGGGACACCCCGTGCCACTGCCCAGGGATCCGGAGGGGGGCACAGGGGACACCCCGAAGCCACTCACCGCCCCCAGGCACCAGGTTGTTCAGGAGCAGCAGCAGGGCCAGCGCTGCCGGGAGCAGCTGCATCCTCGCTGCCCTTCCCAGGCCAGTGCAGGGGCTGTTTTATAGCCAGCCCTGGCGGGGATTTCGCGGGCTGGGAAGCGTCGGACAGGGAGGAAAAAGGAGCTGCCCCCCCAGCGCTTCAACTTCCCTGCCGCCGCTTCCTCCCCGCCGCACGTGGCCCGCGGGAAAGGCAGAAACTGCCACGGCCGCCTCCTAAAACCTCCTGCTCGCCCCATGTTTTTGGGGGAAGGCTGGTGCCCCCACGTCCCTGGTGCCCTACCTGAGCACCCGGAGCCCCTGGAATGCCGCAGGAAAGGATGCAAGGGATAGCGACCGAGGGACGCTGCTTTTATTTGGCCTGCTGGGCTGTGCCCAAAAAGGACACCCAGCGCGTGGCCACGGGGTGGGAGAGGCGGGGAAGCAGCGATTGGCATGTCCAAGCGTTTAAAGGCATAAAATGCAAAGAAAGAGGGGCTCAGGCGATCAGCGGGGAGGATGTTCCCCTCGGGACTGGGATAAGGTGTCAGCAGGGTGGGGAGGAGGGACAATTTTGGGCCCAGCACATCTGGCCGTCCCTCCGATGGCAACTTCCTCAGCGAGGAGGCTGCTTCTTCCTCCTGCCAAAAGCAGAAGGGGGGGAGGAACGTGTGAAGACAGGTCTCCACGGGATGCCTCTGCTCCCGTCGGGAGCCCCTGGCGCTCAGGAGGAAGGGAGGGGGCTTACAGGTGAGGGAGGTCCTGCAACAGTTTCTTCACCCAAGGGGTGTCAGGATCCACGCAGATCCTCTCCAGGCTTTTTAGCTGAATCCTAGAAAACACACCGTTACTTCCAGCACCGTTACTTCCCCCTCCTGCAGCGCGCCTCGAGCATCCCTCCCCCTTCCCCGCCCCGCATCCTTCCCATAAAGAAAATGAGGAGGAAACTGAAGTAATTCAGGGAAGACGTGGAAGCAGAGGGCTCGTATCCCACCCCCCCGGACACACTTACACCACCTCGAGGCGCCGGCAGCTGCTCCCCGCCGGCCGGACCTCGATGTTGCTGAATTTCCGTGGGGAGATGAAGGCTCTGGTGGTTTTGAGGCAGCGGCAGCTCAGGTTGCCATTGGCTTCCAGGAGAGCTGCAAGGGGCACACGGCCGTGGCTCACGCATCACCCAAAATCCCACTGCTACCCCTAAACCCCTTCCCGGGCAATGCCCCTCCCGCCACTTCCCACCAGGATCACCCTGCTTTAAACACCCTGCGGACAGCCGGGGAACACCTCCGAAAGCCTCACGCCCCCTCCCCAGCATCCCCCCAGACGCCCCGAGGGGCCGTGGGGAGCCTCACCCGCGTGCCCGGGGCGGTGGATCACCAGCAGCGCCCCCAGCAGCAGGGCCGCCCACAAAGCCATGCCGGCCCCGGGCCGGGCTCCGGCAGCATCCCCCTATTTGAGCCGGAAAATAGGAGAAGTGAGGCGGCACGGGCGGCCCCGGGGTCGGGGTGGTTTTTTGCCCGTCCCTGCTCGCTGAGCTTGCAATGCTGCTGATCAAATGCGGCTCAGGGCTTGGCAGGGCCCCAGGCTTCCCGAAACTGGCTCCATTTTCCCCTTCCTACAACGCTGAGTCTTGTAAAAAGATCAGCTTTTGACCCCAGTTTGCTCTTGGCCCACACAGTCCCACGAACCCGGAGGTTGTTCTGTCCTGCACGATCAGACATTACTCATTTCTCCCACAACTACCTTGTGTCCCCCCCCACAACAAGGCACAGCCCCAGCAGAGCTCTGCTGGCATTTGCTTTTGGTCTTTTCCCCCCAAAACTCCGCCACGTGACCTCACGCCCATTCCAGACACGTTTCCTTATTGGTCTGGACTGATTTTGAAGGTCCTACAGCCACCTGCAGACCCCAGCTCCATCACAAACACTGGCACTTGGATGTGGGATGCACTGGCTGGATCCAGCTGCCTGCCAGGAACATCCTGTCCTCAAATCAGCACCAAGGGAGACGACAGCTTATGGTGGGAAGGGGGAATGGCTTCACACTGGCAGAGGGCAGGGTTAGATGGGATATTAGGGAGAAATTCTTTTCTGGGGAGGTGGTGGGGCAACTGGCACAGGTTGCTCAGAGAAGCTGTGGCTGCCCCGTCCCTGGAAGTGTCCAAGGGCAGGTTGGACGGGGCTTGGGATGACCTGGGATAGTGGTAAGTGCCCCTGCCTGTGGCAGTGGGTGGAATGAGATGGGCTTTGAGGTCCCTTTCTACCCAAACTGTCCTATGTATTCAAAGCTAGGAGATGCAGGGAAAATACAACAGAAGTAAAAGTCCTGAATTTTATTGGACGTGAGCTCTCAGGACAGGACACACCACGCTGTGCCGCACAACCCCCAGACAAACACTGTCACTGAGCACTGAGCATGGAAAGGGTCACAAAGTCAGTCCTAAAGAAGCAGGAGCAGCCCCTGACGGGGAACAGATTGCAGTCCACAGGCAAGTAAACAAACAAAGGATTCATATTCACACTGATCCAGGGACCAAACGCAGGGGGGAACTGCCCTACAAACCTGCCGTGGGGCTGGGGCCAGCAGTGAGCCACCCCCCCCTGCAGCCACTGCCACCGGAGCCGCGCACGGAGCTTTTGGGAAGGGGAGGAAGCAAGGGCAAAGTGAGGAGCAGCCAGGTTTGCACACCCAGGCACCATCTGCCAGCCTGTCTCGGGCTCTGAGCATCAACTTCCTTAGCAGGAAACTTATTTTTTCTTCCTGCAAAAAGGAGAAGGAGGAGAAACATGTGAATGGGGAGAAAAGCGGGCCCTGGGGGAGGAAGCTCCTGCCCCTGCCGAAGGAAGTTGCTGCTGTTTCCCCGGGGTGGGAATTGCTCTCTGGAATGGCCACGAGGAAGGAGAGCAGCTTTCCCAGCCCAGCAGTGACTCACTATTGCACCTGCAAGGAGCAAACCCTGCTCCTGCCATTGCTCCCACCGCTTGATTTCCCAAAAATGTTTCCAGAGGCATGGCACTACGCATAAAGCCAGGGAGAGCACAACCCATGGGTGGGACATGTTGAACTTGGAGAGCAGAGAGTTGCCCCTCACCACCTTGGGAGTGAACCCCTTGGTCACCACGAGAGCCCCCCAGATCCACGAGCACTTCCCAGGACCACAGATGTTACGGAATGCTGCCAAAGGGGTTTCCATCCAAGCAACTTACGTGCCAGCAATACGCTTCAGCAGCTTCTTTACCCAGGGGGCCTCGGGATTCACACACACCTTCCCTGCGGTTTTTAATTTGATTCTGAAATGCAAGGAAGAGCTCCTGAGCATTCTGGTCCCCTCCAAAAGGCAGGGATTCGCACAGCCAGAGCTCGTGGGCAAGGCTCAGCTCTCACTCACAGCACCAGAGAAAGCAGCCAGAGGCAGAGGAAGCCATAGGATGGTCAGGAACAGGGAAAATGCAGACCATTCCCATGTGGAGAGGAGACCTGAAGCCCAGAACATTGTTCAAAGACAATTTTACAAATGTGCCAATGCCGTGCAGTTAAAGAAATCTGCAAAAGTTATGTTATGGCTCAGTGTCTAAGGAGGTGCTTCCTCCAAGCTGCAAACACACCCCCCCACCAAGCACGATCCCCGCTAAGCACCAGCACAAGGAATTCATGCTTTCTCTTCCTGGAAAGGTTCTTTAGGTCCCGATGTTTGTCAGGGAGTGAGCCAAAGGCTATGTTGGAAAGGTTTAGCTTCCAGCAAGGCAGCAGAAGCAGAGCACTTACATGATCTCCGTGCGCCTGCAGGTGCTGCCCACGGGCCTTATCTCGATGCTCTCGTATTTCTTGGGACTGATGTAGTCCGAGGTTGTCTTGGCACACCTACAGCTCAGGTTCCCGTTCACCTCCAGGATGGCTGGGAGAGAGAGAAGGTGGCAACTTACAGACACAAACTGTTGTTAAAGGTGCAGCAGCTCCAAGAGCCAAAGGAAGTTTCCCTTTCCGTGTTGTCACTGGCAGCACTGTGGGGACCATGGTAAGAAGCTGTGCCTCTGCTGCTCTTCCCTGATCCCACACAGCTCCTGAAGGATGAACCAGACCTTGGCAAAGGACGGTCACACGTCCTCCCTGGCTCCAAGACAAACCCTGGGCTAAACAAGCAGGAGGTTCCCAGTCTCCTCCAGTCCCTGGATGCAGGGAGCTGACAGCAAAGCCACCCAAAGCTCACCTGCATGGGCTGAGTGGGACATCACCAGCAGCAGCAGCAGCAGCCATGGGAGCACGGGGGCTCCCATCCCTATCCCAGCCAGCACTGGCACCCTCGCAGCAGGATCAGCCCTGGAGGTGCTCTGAGGAGCTGGGGGGACAGACACCCCTATTTATTCGGGGGAGTCACGGTCCGACACAGGCACAAGATCCACGCTTGGCCAGCAGAGCATGGGGAGGGGTGACATCATCTCTCTGGTGCTCCCACAGGCAGCTCAGAAGCTCGGTGATTGCATTATTGATTAAACCCAGCCATTGGGACGTGGTGCAGATTTGGATTCCCCACGTCATCTTCCCCACGCCCTGTTTCTGTTGGGTCTGTGCTCACATCACCCTTCATTCCCCTTGAGCATTCACCCCTCAACCACACAAAAAAGCCCAGCATGAAACCAGAGCACAAGCCCTGACAAGGCAAGGGGGGTTTTTTAGTGCAATCAGATATTTACATGTTTCTCTCTCAGGGCTATATTTGCCCCACGCTATTTTTGCTGCCTCTTTCATCAGCAAAAACGCCTCGCCGTGGAAAAATAATCAAGATCTACGCTCTGCTCCCACTCAGATCCTTCGAATCTCACGTTTGGCTGGACCAGTAACATGCTCAGGAAGGCCACAGCAGCATTCAGTGTCCTTGGATGTCAACGGGACAGGGCCTGCCCTGAATAAAGCTGGCAAAGTCACCAGCCAGGAAGCAAAAGGGGAAGGGGGACAGGCGAGGAGGAAGGAAGAGGGCAGAAGAAAAGTGATGTGGTTTGTGTGATAATGTTGTAATTTGGAGCTTTCAAATTGCATCAGCATTTTATATAGTAACAAAGTGGTAAATTTAAAAAAAATACAAGAGGCTCCCACTCAGACTTGAGCTACTCATCTCTCTTTGAAAATCTGGTTTTAACTCTGAGATAGGTCCAAAAGTCTTGTGAAGATCTTGCCCAAGAGATCAAGGTTAAAAAGAGATGATTGAGGAGTTTAACTGCCTGTACACCAGGGTCACAGAGAGGCCAAGGAAAATTTCCATGAGCTATTCCCCAAGTCCTACGGGGGAACGAGCACCATGCTGTCATGGCAGTGAAAAAAGGGGATGCCTACCCTGGAGAGAAGCAGAAGCTATGGAAGCTCCAGGGTTTGGATGGATGGCTGACATAAAATTGATGAGCACTGTGGTGTTTTCTCAGGAAGGGAAAGCCACAGTGGCTGTGGTGGCCCGTGTTTCTGCACCCTGAGTGGTAGTTCTGGAAAGGGAGAAGGGGGGTGAGGACCTGACCCACGACTATATTTAAGTCAACCACTTCCTGGATGCCAGGAATTCAGAAGGGTGGCCCCCACTTAACGATCTGTGGCCTCATCCAGGCCACCATCGACAGAAACACATACAAAATATCCTCACAGCTTCTCTGTTTTTCTGCAGCAGCTGCACCTTTGCAGACAGGACTTTGATTTTTGTCATTTTTTGTCTTGTTTTCATTAGATTTTTTAAACGTTTTTACGTTTTCACTGGATCCTTCCCGTGGTACCTAAATCACAGACAAAATTTTTCAGCCCACCCCTGCTTTCCCCACAACTCATCCAGGGCTCCTTGCCAGAGAAAAGAAAAAACTGTGGGGATTTTTTAAAAAAAAAAATTATCCCTCCAAAAAACCCCAACTGCAGTGAATCTTTGCTGCTGTGGTCTGTGGTCTATCACCTGCTTCAAAGATAGAGAGGCCTCCTGCTGAAACCCAAGAAAATTGAAACCCAGCCTCAGTGTGACAGCACCAAAATTAGCCAAAACCTAACGAAATCAACCCAAAATTAGGTTGGCTGAGCGACCCAACGAGCTCACTGCCACTCACTGCCTGCAAGTGAAGGTGAACAGACTCGCTGGCGACAAAAGTCTCGTTCTTGGAGGCAGCAGAGCCGTGACACCTCTGGTGTCACCAGCTGAGAAACCTGCTAAGGGCATCTTTAAAAGCATTTTATCTGCTTGAGGGCCAAGAGCAGGGAAAAGCGTAAGAGGTGGGATGAAGAAGAAGGAGAGAGAGGACAAGAGAAACTAAGGGAAACTTAGGAAACGTGATTTTAACATTCCTGCCTCCCCAGTCAATCCCGGCCCATGGGGCCTCTGCGGAGCATCTTTCTGCCACAGGGAAAAGCAACGGCGGCTGCTGAGCGACACATCAGCACGAGCAGCCGCCGGGCCTCCGGAGCAGGGGCAGTTTTTGGGGACATCCCGGCCACCCCGGAGAAGCAAACGTCCCCCCAAGGAGAAAATCCCCGAGCCGCGCTGGAAAAGCCCCGCGGAGAAGAGCCCGCAGCGCTCCCGAGCTCCCCACTCGCCTCCGAGGGGCAAGGCGGAGCCGAGGAGCGCCCTTATCCCTCCGAGCAGCGCCGGGAGAGCCCAAAGGGACCCGAGGGCTTTCCCAGAAAGTGCCCCCGAGGCCACGGGCCGCAGTTCCCTCCCCGCACATTTGCACGGGGGCGCAGGAACCGGTCTAGACGCCGCAGGTGCCGCCGTTGGAGATTTGCATCGCGGCGAGCGGCTGTCGGGAGGGACCGGGGGGATGCTGGGGGACATGGAGCCGGGCTGGGACACGGGGCAGCCCGCCAACAGCGGGGGGGGGGATGGCATGAGCGAGCTGTGCCTCCCGGCACGGCCTCGCTGCTGCTTCAGCCCGCGGCTCTCCGTGCCTCCGCTGCTCGGGGGGAAGGCGGCGGGCTCTCGGCGCTTCCCTGCGGGCTACTCGAGAAGTAATCCAGGAATATGCACACTGACTAGACCAACGCGTGTTCCTGGCAACTCCTCCGGTTTCACAAGACGGGAAGTTTCCACTGAGCTCGAAGGCAGCCCCCCCCTTTCCCTGGAATACAAGGAGCAAGGCCGGCGTTTCCAGCGCGCACACTGCGGGTGCTGGAAGGAAGGAGCAGCAGCGTTACAGGGCTCAGCGCTTCGCTGCGGCAGCTCAAGGTTTCAGGTGCCTCCCGTGTCTGTGTCAGCAACTGCATCCCCAGCTGGGCGGCTGGAAAAAGGAGTGGTCCCTGGGACTGCCAGGATACGGAAGGAGTCATGCGAGCCTCCACGTTTGGACCTCTCTCTGTGCAAGACAAGGACGAAACGGACACCCAAAGTGCCACAAATACACCGAAAATGGTCTGCAGGCTCATCTCCCCTCCACGCCCAGGAGGGAGCAGCCTCCTGAAGGCACATTCTAATTTCTGGAGCCAAATGAGTCCTGTTTGGGCAACCTACTCAGGCAAACACTTCCCAAAAGTCCCAGCAGCAATATCCCAAGAGTGTTATGGCAGAGCCTCCTCCTCCTTCTCCTTGGGGCTGGACATCTTGATAAATGCAGATACAAGTTTGGTTAAATATTTTATATTTTTCCGAGCATTAGTGGTTTCCACTGTAGTGGAGCCCATAATCAGGCTGTCCCCACATTACTGGGCTTGCAGAATAACCCAGGCTCGTCATTTTTATTAATGTCCACTTAATGCTTCGAGGCCTTTCCTTATCCTCCTTTTGCCAGGTGTCTCCCCACTTGTTCTTCCCTCGGGGAAGATGCTTTCCCCACATTTCACCCCCAAGCCACCATAGGAGTGGCTATATTATCATAAAAGCCACTGTTCCCCAGAAGCGAGCAAAAGTGCACATGGTCAGGAGGGGAAACCCAGGTCTTCGCTGGGAAGGAACCACATCACTGCAACACCAATGCCTTTTGGGGAAATGAACAGCCCTCCCGCCCCTTGGAAAGCCCCTTCTCAAGCTTTTCTCTTGATCCCAACACCCCATGAATCAGCACTTTGTGCACCAGAGCCTTGTGCCCAGAGATGCTCTCAAAGGACAGGGAGAAACTCGAGCCCAGCTTCTGCAAAGGATGTAAAGCTCAGCGGGAATTGACACTGAAAGGAGTTGCCTTGGGCTAAAATAATCCAACATGCTTTAAGGGTTGCGGGGAAGGGGTGAAAGAAAGGTGGGCTGAGCACGAATCCTTCTGCAGGCTGGAAGGTCAGCAAGCTCTGCCCTGCTGGGTGGGAAGGGGGAGGGAGATGAAAGGGCAGCGCACGGCGAGAGAAGAAAGGCTTCGGGAGACACGTGAAACTGAAACCAAGAAGCACAAAGCCATAAAAACCATGAAATCAGCTTTGATCTTCCCTCAGCTTTTATCTCGCTTGTCGCTTACAACACACACCCCGAAATCCAGCAGGGCCTAAAGAGTCAAATCTGGCACACGGCACAGCCCTGGGTGGGATCCACACTGTCCCCGAGGCTGTTGGGGCATCTCCCCTCCCTTCCATAACCCACCCTGCCGCCCTTGCACAAGCACGGACTGAAGCATCTCCCGGCTTGAGGTTCTGCTGTGCCAAAAAAACAAACAAAAGAAAGATTTTCCATCCCAAACCCCGCTAGCCCCACGGGAACGGAAAACGAGAGGAAAGCAAGGGGGTTTTTTTTAGCCAAGCGGACTGATTGTTCAGGGGTCAGCAACAAGGGAACTGACCCAGCGAGTGCGGACGGGCTCAGAGCTGGCACCAGAGGGCAGCAGAAACCAGCGCTGGCAGCCGAGCAAGGGAAACACGGAGCTGGAAGGGAGACTTCCATACAGCATCCAGGCAGAGGATCACAGCCCCAGCTGAGTGACCGCCCAGAAAAATTAAATCTACATGTGCCTGCTCTCATCGCTCTCATCACAAAGGCTTTTTTCCCCACCACCACCCTGAAAAGGCAGTTTCCAGAAGTGTTTCTGAAGCTTCAAGGTTTTGGTTTTTTTTCCCCAGGTTGTCATTTCTGCAGTTCCAGAGTGCACAGAGACTGGAATGGGCACGGGGATGGGATGCAGCCAATATGGACCAAGCGACCGGGTGGGAATGAGCAGAGGAAACTCAGACCTGGCTAAGGAAAGAGAAGGCAGGAGATGAGATGAGATGAAAGGAGGGCTCCCTCCTCTCCCAAAACACACTGGTAGGTGCTCTTTGCTCAATTCCCAAGCAAGAGCAGTAGCAGAACTGGCTTGTCTTGATGTTCTGCAGCAAAGTGGAGTTTAGGGGAAGTTTTTGGGTGGGGAGAGGCACAAAGGCATCCTGGAAATCTAGAAATGCAGGTTGGCCCCTGCAGCAACGTACGGGGGCCTTGGTCTGAGGGAGGATGGAGGAAGATACTGCATGGGTCACCCTGGAGGATGGGGAGGACAGGGAGATGCCTTCTTTCTCCTGCACAGCTGGGGGACTGGGTGAAGCCCACCTCACTCCCATGTTTCCAACTCCAGAGTGTGCCAGAGGCACGGAGATGCAATGCCTTTTTAAGCACACGTGCCCTGGCTCTATTCCCGGCTAGAAAGCTGGGAGGTTAAGTGGCCATAAGCTGAGACAGGAGCCTTACTGTTCGAGCTGCACACCTGGAAACAGCTGGAAGCCCTTAAGTGTCACGGGATGCCAGTCAGGAAACGCAACGGCTCAGGCTCCCCACTGGGAGCAGCTGGAGCACTGGAGGGCAGGCTGCCTGCTCCCCTGTGATCACGCTGTGTTCGTGGTTGAATCCTGGGAGAGCACACATTTGGGATCTCCTTCTTGAATCCCAGAGAGAGGGGACTGTTGGATCTAAGACTAGGGGAGCTCGAGGCAAACTTCTTCCCTAATTTCTCCTGGGTTTTTGCTTGTAAGGGAGTTTTGCACATCCCACAGACATATGCTTCCCCCAAGACACTGTTGGATGCTTGTTTGCTAAAAGGTAACACGGGTGCCAGAATTCCAGTGTCAGAATTCCAGAGAGGAAAAAGACGAAGGAGGGGAGACGCTGAGGAATGGGGTAGTACTTCCCCCCAGTATTTCGGGTAAACTGTTCCCCAGGAACAGACAGTTCTTGTCTGGTACAACTGGTTATCATTCCAGCTGGAGGGGAGCAATACTGGGAAAGCCACCCCATGGGACTGGAGGGCATTCAGCTGCTCCCTGGAGAGCTACACAGCCTTGTAAGACGTGGGGGTAAAACGCATTTCCACGCCAGACATCTTCAAAAGCTGGGATTTGTACTACTTGGGAAATGACAGGCAGCACAGAACGAATGCTGTAAGTCTCTCCCACTGCTCCAACTGCAACGGACCCTGCCCAGTTCAGCCTGTCATGCGAAAGGAAATGATGTTTATCTGCCCCAAAATCACATGCATGGGACCGAGACACCACCTAAAGGCAGCCAACACAAGGACATGATTCACAGCACATTCACATCCAGCCCTGCCTCACCCAAAGTCTTTTCTGTGCTGTTGAATCAGCCTGTGCAAGTGTTTAAAGGTCACGGCGCTAAATGCCATCAAAGTTTTGGGGTTGTTTTTGCTACTTCAACTGCGTTAGCCCCAGGATTGTGCCTACCCTGCTTCGGGCAAGGAGGGGGAGGCTGCTGCATCCTGCCTCCGATGCCACGGGACATCTGACGATGTGCAGGAGGTCACACATCCTCATCCCAGCTCTCTCACAGCTCCAAGGGGAGGCAGTTCCAGGTCCCATCAGACCTCCGTGTCACCTCCCACCTCCTCGCAGGTAATGCCACAGCTATTTGCCCTGCCCGGCTGATGTTTCCTGAGTTTGTGAGCTGTTTTTCTGAATTGCTCGAGCTATCACAGGGCGTTTGCACAAACAGCAGCACACTCACACACACACACCTTCCTTCCCCAGCCTCTCCTAAGGTTAGTCACAGTTCTGCCTAACCTCAGAACCTCGGGGAGCCCACGTTTCTACCACACCTACAGAAAAAAACCTTCTTTTGAGGCTCACGTAACCAGAGTAAGTTCTTGCATTTCAGGGTCACAACAGAAGCCCCACTTGCATTTAGAATCCCAGAACGGTTTGGGTTGGAAGGGACATTAAAGATCATCTCATTCTCCTTCTCACTAGACCAGGTTGCTCTAAGCCCCATCCAACCCGGTCTTGAACATTTCCAGGAGTGAGGCAGCCACAATTTCAACCTGCAAGTACTTAAAATGGAAGTAAAACCACTGCCCTACCCCCAAAGCTCTGTTCTGTAGACAGTGTTTTCACCAAGAAAGACAGGCTGGTTCAAAGACACGAGGGGAAAAATCTCTGCTCCTTCCTCCACTGGTTCTCTCCTTATTCCTCTCCTTCCAGCACGGCAAACAAAGCCACACACCTCTCCCCAGAAAGAGCAAAGCAGAAGGGACAAGACACAAGCAACCCAACAGGCTGTTGCTGCAGGTTCACTACAGGGTAACCGCAGCTCCCCTCATTTCAATTCCTTCAGATAAAAGAGACTCAAGACCATCTTTTCAACCATTCAGCAAACTGCTGTGCTGGCACAGAACTCCCTAACGAAGAGTAAAGTTCAACTCAGCTGCTTCCCAGACAGGCTGCACCGACACCAGGTACTGCCAGACAGCACCCGGGCAGGAGGAAGGCTCCCTGCTCTGCAGACAGCTCTACTCGCATCTCAAAGGAGGTGAGAAAAAAGGCGCATCTCTGTAAACGAGCAAGTCCCTGTTCCAGTTCCATGGGAACCACCGGCATAAGCGACTAGGAAAACAAGGGGAAAAGCTCCGGGTACTTACTTAGGGAAGGCAGTGGCTGCGAGAGCAGCGGTGAAAACCGTGCTTCACAACCTGCCAAGAAACGTGGCACCGGGTGCGCGGCACCGCGAGCGGGAAGCTGCCAGGGCACCTGGGCCCAGCCAGCAACTGCCCAATTTGCTGGAAAGCATTCCCACCTGGGAAGCCCAGCGAGAGGGCAGCGCCTTCCTCAGCCACCTGGTGATGGGCAGCAGACAAGTTAATTAGCGGCGTTTTACCCTCCGGGTCCTTTCCTGCGGGATTCTGCCATCCCCTCTCAAATGCCACCATTAAATCGCTGCTGCTTTGCACAGGAGCTCCCTTTCGTTTATGCCCTGCCGTTCTCTCTCCCCTCTCTGTAGCAAAGCTTTTTAGCACGTGCCAATCCCTCGAGTCAGAGAGCAGCTTAACATTAAATTTGTGCCCAAGGAGCCCCAAACCCCGGGATTAACAGGCTCTCCTCCCTCCTTGCATTCCGCTCACACGCTCCCAGTGACCCATTTTACACAGCCCTGGGGGCTGGAGGGGCTCTGCAGCCAGACCTCTCCTGCTTGTTCCTCCTTCCACACAGCTCTGAGCTTCTTTTTCCCTAACCATGATAAAAAGAGGATGCAGGGGTAGTTTCTCACTATTCCAGCTGCTTTGTGGCAGGTTACCCAGAACAGACGCAGTGAGAAGCAGAGACAGAGTCCAGAAAAGTGATTAAAGCCGACAGCAAAGCCTAAAAAAAATAAAATCTCAAACGGCCCTGATTCACACCTAAAGAAAGCTGTGGCAGGTTCTTGCCAGGAAAAGCACTCCCACAGGATTAGTGCTGCTCACCGTCCCACTCTCCACCAGTGGGCTGCCAGGCTTGGGTCACGTATCCTTTGTCCACAGTGCAATAAATACCCCAGATAATGGTTTAAAACAATCCCCTGAGAGGCTGCACGTAGAGGCTTGTCAAGCCTCAAGCACCCTGCAGGCTGCACTCGAAAACCTCTGTCCTGGATGATTTATCTTGTCAGGGAGGTTCTTTTTTTTTTTTTCCCCCCACCCAGGTCTCCTCGTTTGCAGGTTGTTTCCATCTGTGGAAGTTTCCTTTCTGCTGGTGCTACTGGAGCTGAACCCCGGGAAGAGGCTGATTTCCATCCAGTCCACTACGAAACCCTTTCTCTCAACACCTACCGCCTTCCTACAATTCCTCCTCCACATGAGAGCATTTCCCTGCCGTTTCCCATCAACTCCACGTGGGAGCAAAGATAAGCATTCCCCTAACATTTCCCTTGCCTCTCTGCATTGCCCCCAAGCCTTATTGCCCCACTCCATGTAAAAATCCCAGACAGCCACGGCCCCTTTTTATTTTATAGAGCGTCTGCAATCTTTGCAAGGCATTTAAAGCATTTTGAGAGTGTTCAAAGCACTTGCAGGGACATTAACTGTCCCGAGTTCTTAACCACAAGGGCATGGAAATGCTATTACAAGGTTCAAATAAGACAGCACAGTTAAGATGCCTTTCCAAACGTGTTTGGGGTAGTTTATTTTCAGGCCTTTAATGAGAAAATCTTACACCTGGCCTTCACAGGGAATGGGAAACGGCTTCTCCTAAGCCCCCAATCCCTGGAAACTGTGTTCCAGCCTAGCTCCTCCTCCCTGCACGTACGACCAGCCTCGGTAGCCAGCTCTACAAAAGCTTGTGACTGAAGATGAAACGGTCCAACAGAGATCCTCCATCTCACGCTTTGTGATCTTTCCTTCTATCTGTCTGCTCCAAACTCTGTTAAGACACAAGGTCTGGCCAATTACTCCTGGCTCAGTCTACTGCAGGGTAAATCAGGAGACTGGCCCAGCTTCCAAGAGCAGATTTGAATTTCAGACTTCCTGAAGTTCGGGAGCTTTCCAACTTCGTTTCCATTTAGCCCACAGTGATATGGGACAAGTTTGCTTGTTTGTTTCCAAAAGTCTGTAGCTAGAGATAAGAACTTGCTCAAGCAAACATTTGCAAAACTCAGGTGTAGATTAGGTATTTTATATCCAAAGTCTTCCCTCTGGGACAGCCACAGGATGTAGAAGACCTGAAGTTTGGGAGCTCCTAAAAATCTCCACCTCCTTCAGAAAGCAGAGGCAGATGGAGGCGTTCAGCTGCTGGAAAAATCACCCTCTCTGCACGGAGGTGGAAAAATGCTGCTCCTGTTGGCCATCCACATAGGCCTCCCTAAACCTCCTCTGCCTCTTGAAGGCTGTGTTTGAGGCAGGGACGGGAGGAAGGGCAGGAAAGTGTGTGCTGATGTCAGCTACTTGAAGAAGGACTTTGATCTCCAGGGCTGGCGGCCAAACACCTCCGAGGAGCAAGCCATTTCACAAAGCATTTCATTTGCCTCTTAGATAACATGAGGCACACAGGGCACCAGTTGAGGGACGACAGAGCACTGTCACCTACTATTGCTTATCAAAAACGAAGTTATTCCCTGCTCCCTGGTCAGGAAATGATGCCAAAAGATACAAACTGATCACAGAGCAACAACGTCGAGCCATGGCCAGCCCAGACCCAAAGGCCCCACAAGCTGCAGCAGCATCTGAAAGATGGGACTGGAAGGCTCTAAAGGAAGCAGCAGCATAAAAGCTTTGACCCCAGTGAAGCAGGAAATAATTTCTGACCAGAGCCAGCATGGCTTTAACCCTCCGAGGACTCAGAGCTATAAAGAAAGAGTTCGGCCCCGTGACTTCAGGTGGACCTTTTGTTAAGAGACGAATCCCAGGGGCACTCCAAAGGCAGGCTTCCATGGCAACGTTAAATAGAGCAGGAGAGTTAGTAAATTCTCCATTGCTCAAAGTCTTTTGCCAGCAACTGTGGCAGCACCGAGAACCTTCCTGATTAAAACGTACATCAGCACAACGCAGCGCAGCGCAAACAGGAGTTCATCTGGACAGACGAGACTTCAGCTGCTTCCCACGGAAATCCAAAGCCTTCCCCACCTTCTGTACCGAGACTTACACACCAGGTAGATGGGGTACACTTCTTGGGCAAAGAGTGGGCACCTAAACCACACCCAGCTTCGGATCACCTGTGGCACAAACCATCAGGCCACCGGCCTTGGCTTTTCCCATCCTGCCAGGACACAGACAGGGATCACCTCCAGTCTTTTGGCTCCCTGACACGGTTAATAATTAAGCCCTGGCTGCAAAAGGCTTCCCAGATCCCTGACTCAGCCTCTGTACCTGACAGGACTGCTATTCAGACCGCAGCCAGGTTTTCCAAAGTTCCTCGGAGACCTGGGATTGTGAACTGCACTCCAACCTTTGAAACCTTTTCCCCACAGCTACGCAAAATCCTCGGAGAACAAGCCTAGAGGGCCTTGCAAAGCAAACAGACTGCAAGCCCCGCTTCCTCACGGGCCCTCACCCATCCCACCTCCCCACAAGGGTTCCGCTGATTTACCCTTGACAGCCAAGAACTACAGCGAGGAGCTATTGCTGGCCTTGTTCTACTGCGGGGGAACAAAGGAAGTGAGAGGTTCAGGAATACACAGAAGGTCAGGGAGGAAGCGTGTGACAGAGGCAGGAGTTGCATTTGCCTTTCCAGGCCCGGGACAACGTTTCTCACCATAGGCTAATCCTTGACTTCCCGGGGTGGGAACGGAGCCAGCGCCGTGCGCTCTGGGAATCCCATCACAAACGTTTCCTTCGTTGGGATGTTTTAATAGTGCTCACGTCCCCGATGAAGATGTACTCGCCACAGCCAAAAAAACCAACCCCACCAGCCCTCTTTGAAGGAGAAATTAAATGCTTCATTAATTCAGAAATGGTTGAGATTGCAAATCAGAACCAGGACGTACAGGTCTAGAGGCAAGATCACTAATAATTCATGAGCAAAACGCTGTGTTTATGCAACACTAAGGATGAGATTTTAATTGCTTATTACTCTAATTGATTTCATTCAGTTGTTATGGCAACTTTCTCCTTTCAGTAGGTGCACTACACCAGACACAGGCTGGCACCAGGGAGCATGGCTGTGTGACGTGTCACGGCCGCAATGTGCATTTTAAAATGAATAATGCTCAGGTATCTACTGAGTATTTACAAATCCACATTTATTTTGGAGCTCCAAAGCCCCGATAGCCAAGTGGGATCACAGGAATAACTCATTCACCTCCTAGTCCAAGCAAAGAAACGGCCTGAGATCACATTCCATTCAACTGTTACTTGGACTCTGTGTTTCAGCCTTTCATGCTGCAGTTGAGCACACAGTGCTTTAAGCTCTGACAGGAACATCCTTCTTATTCCATCAGAAATAAAAGAGGGAGCTGTTAAAGACCAGGGCCTGAACACACCGACTGATTTACTCTGAATGGTTTATTACTCCGTGTCACTTGTCGTTGAGCGCTGGGGAAGACGAGCTCCCTGTTTAAAAAGCCATTATCATTATTTAATTATGGAATGACAGCTCACCGGGAACAGAAGTGGCTCCACTGCTGATCCCTCGTGGCCCAGTCCAGCCACGGGAGAGCAGTAGGGTAACACCTCAAGATCCTCTCAGGAACCCAGATGAACCTCCAGCTCCACACTTCCAGTGGGTTCTGCAGCAGAGGGAGAAACATCCCAGGAAGAGGACAGAGCTCGGAGCCGTTGCAGGGGAAGGCTTTCCCCACCAAAACGTTCCCGTTCAGCCCTCTCCCAGACCTGTATTCCTGACAGAGCAGTTATGAACATCAGCATGTATCTCAACTCCGGAGACTGCAAAGCTTTCCAAGCCCCACCACGTGGTACCAGCCAGCCCCAAACAGCACTTGCAATCCACGCACACCCCTGCTGTTCAAAACAAGCACAACCGCCCCCAAGAATCCCTGCTCTTTGAAGGAAGTCAGGCAAACCCCCTGGGAGGGACCCACAGCTACCTGACCCGGCCAAAAATCAAAGCTGAGCCCCAACTACCAAAACCACATGACAAAACCTGAATTACCACCACGCGAGCGAACCCGCCGACTCAGGGCAAATTTAAAAGGGGCTGAATGGCACACGCACCTCGGGCTTCACTCCTCTCCCAGGCTCTGCAAAGCCGGGGAGGTTGCCCAGGGCTCCCTGCCCTCCTCCCAGAGCCCACCCACGCGGCACACGCGTCCCTGCCGCCTCCCGAGCGGAGCGCGGCGGGGCTGCACTGAGCTGACCCAAGTGGGCACCTTTGAAGTGGAAGCAGAGCTTCTCTTTCAAGTTCAAAGCCCTCCCAACAGGCATCCACCAGCACAACCGGTGCTCTGAAAGTTTGGGAACAGGCCCTGGCAAGAGGAACGGTTCCCTTCCGTCCTCGGCGGTAAGTTTATTCGCCAGAAGGGATTTTCACACACAGCTCCCGCAGCTAAGGGCCCATCCCTCTCCTGATCCACGTAGGAAGTGACAACTCTGTGTGTTCCTGTGTTTTTTTAGCTATGAAGTCCACGAAGAAGAAAACCTGAATAATGTGTTATTATACTTGGATCTCTCTCGGAATACCCGATGCAGCCTCTCCTTCTCCTTTGCCAGCTGCTCACCACAGCTCCTGGGGGAGCTGGAACACTGGGATCATACACCCAAAGGAAGCCCAACCCCCCTGAGTAACCAACCACCACACACAGCACTTAACAAATACAGCACTTGGTTTATTTGTTTGTTCTCAGCTGAAACAAGACTCAGTAGGTTCCTTACCCAAGGACTCCTGAAGTGAGCAGAGACTTGCAGCAAGAAGTCTTCAGAGGTACAGTATTTATATCATACAGAGTACACAATAAATTACTATCTACATGCCACAGACCTACAAAAAGGTACATACAATGTAAAAAAATACAGTATTTTCTGCAAGGTTTTTTTTCATTTTAAATTTTTTTCTGTACATTTTTTTTAATTTACATTTTCATATACATTTTTTGTAAACTTTTTTTTTTGTTGCTGTGTGTGTGTGTGTGAGTTTTTAGAAAACTGAAATCACATAACAGTTATGGACTTTAACAGCATCACCCTTTACCTTTCCAAAGCAACACTTGCACCTAACAGAACCAGCTTTTAGCTTGTTTGCTCCTTCATTTCTACTTTGGCACCACCACACCGTTATTTCTGAGCTCAGTTAATCCGCTTTAGCCCTGTTCTCACCGAGGAGAACCACCACCATCCTTCACTTTGTGCTTTGACAACGAAGTTCAGAGTTAAAAACCATCACATGAACTACTTCACCATCACATTTACCTGATATTACTGCATAATACCCACTGCTCCTGCACTAACTGCTTTACGTCAGCATGCAAACAAGTCTGATTATGACTCAATCAATAACATGAATATACTGAAAAAACGACTACAAGGGTTAAATATTCAAAGGAATGTAGACTTAGCAGGGCTTTACCATGTTAAGAAGTCTAAGCCAACAGCATGGATTGATGTGCTAAAAAGATCTGAGACACACTGAAGCATACAAGTGTAGAAACATCTGTTAAAGGAAATGTGAAATCACTGCTGGGCACACACTTGGTACTATCTCATAGTGAAAACATTGACTAGAAACCTCCTGCTGGCCACACATAACTCCTGGCATGAAATAGGGATCCCTGAAGTTTATAAAAGCCAACCTTCCAAAATTGCTGCTTGGAGTAGTACACAACTCAAAACCCTGGTGAAAAGGAAAAGCAGCTTCAGTGTTTGGCCCAGTGGAGAGCAAATCATTCCAGCCTGGCACTGTGTAGATGCACTGTTCCATGGAGCCTGCTCAGCCAGCTGGACCTAATCCCAAAACACTGAGGGATGGAGGTGCCCTCCAGAGGGGCTCCAGCCCAGCCTCCTGCTCCCAAGCAGGGTCAACTCTCAACTCGAGCCAAGCTCGGGGTTTTGTCCTGTCCAATCCTGAGCACATCCCAGCACAAGGACTGCACAGCCCCTCTCGGGCCACTCACCCCCGTGCTGGACTGTCCCCATGGAGCAAGTTCTTCCCACTAACCGAGAGCTTCACACCCAAATTTCAGGAAAGCCTCTCGCTCTTGCTCCACGTTTCTCAGGCCAGACCCTGAAGCCAGCTCGGGTGTTGAGCTGCTGAGGGTTTTTGGACCACCAGGCACAGGACTACATTCAAGGCTGCTGACAACAGAACTATACAACTTTTTTTTTTTTTCCTTTTTTTTTTTTTTGCTGATCTGGGGACCTGAAGGGTTTTTAATTCCTTAAAATTACAACAACAAGAAAAAAACCGAGGCAGGCATTCCAAGCATCGATATACCACAGCAAGTCTTGCCTTAATACAGTTTTACAGATTACCACCTCATTTATTATTGCCAAAGGACTCTAGGGTGCATTCACACGGCCCAGACTCCATGCTAAGCCCGACAGCTCAGAGTTTGCCACTTGGGTTTAGGCTGGAGCTCAAAGAAGAAGGTGCCTTCCAGGTCACTCGGAGGAGAACTGCTAAGGCTTTCCTCTCCACTGCTCATGTCTTCACAGGAGTCTTCACTACAAGGAACAGGGAGGGGGGGAAGAGGCAATTTTAACAAACCCCAGCGAGGCCACGGAACGCCGCCGCACGCTGGGTGTTAAGTGTGACCAACCTCTCGCTGCCATTGAAACATCCACCCTCTGGGATTGTTGGCAGCTCGGGAACGCTGTAGTAGCTGCTCTGGAGGTTCTGGGCCGTGCGCCTGGAGACAATCCACACCAGCTTCTTGTGATCAGGCTTGCAGCACTCGGGAGAGGAATAATCTGCCAGGCATTTCGAGACCAGCTCCCTCCAGTAAAGTAGGTCACTATCACTTATCTGGAAAGAAAGAAAAAAGAAAAAAACAAAAGCAACAAAGAACTTATTTAAAGTCTGTCACACACAGGCTCTGAAGATAAGCCCTCTTGTCTGTTTTAGCTCCTTGGAAAAAAAACATCAGTCGAAGGAAGAGGTGAGTCATAACTGTGACACCTTTGTCAAAGTTGCTTTTGAAGGTGAACTCCTACCAACTCCTACACACCCCCCAGACGAGGCTGTGCTCGAGTTGGGAGCTGACAGTTTGCCTGTCAGTTGTGGTTAACATTTTCCTTATCGCTTCCAAAGGAGACATGAAGCAAAGGTTATTTCATTTTCAAATGGAAGATTTTTATATTCCCTTTTCAAACAGAGTAACAGTGTACTCTGAGGAGCTACTTCCAGCCCTCAAGAAACTGGGGTTGTTGGATCGCTGTTCACTGTCTGGGTGAAGAACCTTTCCCCAATATCCATCCTAAACCTCTCCTGACATGGCTCCATGCCATTCCCTCAAATCCAACTGTTCAGGCAAAAAGAGTAACCAGCCCAGCAGCCCCATGAACAGCCTGGAAGTTTCTCCTGAACACACAGCTAGAGCTGGACAAGTTCAATCAGCTGCTTGTTAAAAGAGTGCATTGTACAGGTATTGGGTCAGCAACTCTCTTGATTTTACACATTTAAGCTCATTTTTTAACTGCTGCTTTCAACTGATGCCAAACAGAACCTCCAAGGACACGTTTAGGGACCCGTGTAAGGGGTCCCTTAAACTTCACCAGTAACAGTGTCAGCCCCAACAACTGGATACAACCACCCACTGGAAACACTTACCTTCGAATGCTTTTGAACACGCAGAAGGATCTCCAGCAGCTCGACGGATTTCAGCGTCTGAACTTCCAGAGTGAGAAGGCACAAGGCCAAGACAGAAGGCTAAAAGGACAAGGAAACAGCTCTCACTCAACCCAACAGGAACCACAACCCCACACAAGCTGCAGAAAACCCCTTGTACTTACTTTAGCTTTAGAGAAGACCAGACGGCAGTTGCAAGCTTTCAGCTGTGCTTCCAACTTGTCCAGATTCAACACTTCTTTCCTGTGAGACACCCAAGGGGACAAGGCAGGGGATCAACAAGCATCCCCTCCTCAGGAGGTACAAACCAAGGAGCTGCCTCCTCTACAGCCACGGCTGCCACCATGCAGGAGCACTCACCTTTCTGAGGTATGACAGAGTACAATAGTATGGTACAAGTGCAAGAAGGTTAAGGCAGTAGTAGCTCTGAATTCAAAGTGCAACTTTTCTGAAATTATCTTTTCCATCCGTTTCAGGTCGGACACAGTGCATTTGCATTGGCTGATGCGGATGATCTCGTGGGCAGGGGGCACATTGCACTCCTCCTCCACCACCCTGGCAGCCAGCTGGATACAGCACACCCCGATGCAGGACAAATGCTTTGGCTTCACCTGGAGGGGGGGGGGGGGGGGGA
>VXBA01003194.1:161289-177288 GCA_013399895.1 Serilophus lunatus
AGGCCCTGGGAATGCAAACCCCGGGATTGCAAACCCCGGCGTTACGTTTTATGAGGGGTGCTTTGTGTGCCCCGTCGGTGCTGGTCCTTCCCTGCCCACCCCCTGCCTGTGACCCAGGTGGGACTTTGTGGCCGTGGAGTCACAGGGTGTTCAGGGGTTGGAAAAGAGCGTAAAGATGCTGTAAATTCCCACCTCCCTCTTCCCACGGGCAGGGACACCTTCCACTGGCTCCCAGCCCTGTCCAGCCTGCCTTTGGGGCATCCACGGCCGAACACGTCCAGTGTCTCCTCACTGCCACCTTCCCTCTGTGTATCCCGCCTGGATTCTCCCCCTCTCTCCTTGTCCTGTCAGCTCCAGTACCTGATGGAAGAGCCTCTCTCCGTGTTTCCTTTTCTTGTCCCGTTGTCTTCGTGTACTTTTGTTTGCAGAGGTGGAAGTTCCCTTGAAGGAATCTCCTTAAAGGCATCTCCAGAGTGCCGTTCCATAAATCCAGGGGTGAGGAGCGAGGTTGCCGTGGGTTGTTCTGTGCCTGCGGTAGAAAGAAAAAAAAAACAAACCACAAACCCCTCTTCCCTTATTTATCCCATTTTGAAGGAAGGGGAAAAAGGAGCAATTCCTCATTTTCCTGCTCTTAAAAAAAAAAAGGGGTGTGTTAGAAGGCAGGCCGTTTCAAGCCTGAATTTAAAAATGCTTCTCAGCACCAGCCTTTGTCTGATGGAAACATTCTTTCCGTGGTGCCCTGCAACGACCTGTGCACGGCACAGCCCCTTCCTAAGGCAGGGGAGGGTTTTTCTTCTTTTTAATTAACTGAAACATGTAAGTTCAGGAAAGCACACGTGGGTCGTGGCAAGAGGAGCATCTTCCCCCTTCCCCACGCAGGGGGGGGGCAGCCTTGGCTGTGCCCCTGGAGCCCAGGGGAGGCTGGGGAGGAGTTTGGCTCCCCAAAAAATCCCCAAATCAAGGCCCCTTTTCCTTATGTGCCCCCTGAGGGCAGGATGTGCCCAGTCACCGGGTGGAGGGGAGGGCCCGGTGTCTCCTGCCCTGGTAGGAAGCAGCTGGGCTCTGACATCTTCCCTTCCTGTGTGTTTGCCAGCAGCAAACGTTGCCCTGGTTTTTGGTTCTCCAAGCCACGCTCATAAAACAGGAGAGAAGAATTCACGGGGAAGAGCCAGGACTGTGCCTGGGCCATCCTATTTTTGTGGACAATTGGAATTACATCCTTGCCTGTATTGTCTCAACAAGCGGCTAATTAGGCAGCAAGCTCGAGCTCCTGGAGGATAATTAAGCTTTATAACTCTTTGGTTGATGAGAAAGAGGAGACAGTACCCTCAGAGCCCAAGAATGCTGCTCTGCAGCTACTATGCTGTACCTCATAATTGATCTATTGTTTCAACAGCACATAATTCCTCGTTTCCTCATAATTATCTCTTTTTACTGCCTCGCACTGTAGCCCCATATTAGTTGTAATCACTGATAACTTACCCCGAAGCCAATCAGAATCTGCAAAGCAAAATATTGGCCTTGGTGAGCACTTAGGCTCTCAGACAAAATTCCCTTTTGTTGTTGTCAAGAGGATTCAAGCCATTGTACTCAGGTATTTTTTGGAAGTGGGTGTTGAACGGGGTATAAACTCGTTTGGTTTTATAAACCAACCATGGTGTTAATGACTGACTGCTGCCCAAAGACAAAAGGAGCTCCTGTCTCTGTGCCTCTGCCCGCAGAGCCTTTGTGTTTATTTGGTTTCAGGGGATTATCTGACTCAAAAGGTGCTGCCTGGTGCTTCCAGCTCCCGATGCCTGTTGGCCCTTGCCTGTAGAGGGTGAGCTGTTAAGAGCTGGAAAGCCTCTGGCCCTGTTTTATGGAATTCCTGCTTGGGGAGCTGGCTTTTCCTCGGAGTGAGCGACTCCCTTCGAGCTGCTGGGGACCTACCCCAGGTTAATATTCCCCAGACACTCCACTTGCCGTGGTGCTGGGGGTGGGCAGGTGGCACAGGGGGGCTGGGGCTGCACAGAGGCCCATCCTTCTGCCATGAAACTCCCACTCACCTTGCTGGGCAGCCTGCTCACTTCCTCCTGGAGCCCTGCCCCGGGCACCACAGCTCTGCCAAGGCCGAACCTCTGCCCCACAAACCTGACACTGGTTAGACTGGAGGAGGTGTCCCTCAGCAGCACCTTCTGCCCGAGGGGGTGCTGCCTCTTAAATAGACCTTGCCCAGGTGCTGCTGAACGGGGGCTGGGCCCTTCCTGATCGGGGGCAGCTGCTGATGCTCCTCAGGGGCTTCTGCAGCTCCTTCAGGCCCCTTGGTGGCTCTGGGACAGCAGCACTCACAAGTTCCTCAGAGGGTTCCCAGGTGTTCCCCAGTAACCCTGAGTGTTGTCCCCAAAAAATCCAGAGGGTCCCGGGACAGAGCCTCGGTTTGTCACCTCTGGGAGCTGCCTCCTTACTTTGCCAGTGGTGTGCAGAGGATTTGGTACAGGATGGGTTTCCTTGGGCTGGAGTGGGCCTAAAAACAACTGGCATCGTTTCAGCAAAGGCTTGTTTGGGTTTGCTTTGTTCCTGCCCGGAGCTGCTGTTCTGAGGGAGGAGGTGGCGCCCCCTGCTCAGCACAGGACCCTGGATTGTCCCAGGCCGCCCCCGAGGTGACACCCCAGGGCACACCCCAAAGGCTGCTCCCAGGCCTTGGCATCTGCTGCCCAGCAACAGCAGGGCCCCTTCCCACCAAAACCAGTCCCGTGGCTGATTCTGATGGATGTTCTGAGGAGTTTCCGTCTTCCTTTGATTTTTTTTAAGTTCAAATAAACCAAAATCTCAAGGCAGGACTCATGAAAATAACGCTGAATTCCATCTCCTCTGTGCATCCAACACACAAGTTGTGCAGCTGGAGCTGCTCTCCTGGGGCTGGGCTCCGAGTTTGCCTTTTGTTTGTGCTGCCACTTTGTGCCCCGGGAGGGAAAGGAGCTGTGGTTACAACAGTTTGTTTGCACCGCCCGGGAGCTGCGGCACGGGATATTTGAGCCATCACTGACCAAAGGCCGCTTGAACGGCCTCATCTTGGCAGTTGCCAGACAAAAAGGAAACGCAAACCTCCCCCTCCTCCTCCTTCTCCTCTGGCGTTTCCAAACTGTACCATTAGAACAGGGAGAGGGGCGGGCCTGGCTCTGGAATCACGCCCATCTCGCAAGGACGGTGACATTGGAAGTTCAGTCAGGAGTTCATCTTCTGCCTTGTTTTCTAAGTCCCTCCTGTGGAAAAGGCCATTTAAGCTTCCCTTAAACAGCAAACCCCGGTGAGACTGAGGGAATGAAACCAGTCCAGTGTGTGGTGCAGCCCTTTCCAGAGGGCTCCTGCTCCTCCTTCCGGGCTGCGAAACGGCCCTGGGATTTGTGTTCCAAAATAGACTTAAAACTCCTCCCTTCTCTCCCATCAAAACATTGCTCTGCCTTCTCTTCCTGTTGTGGCCAACCCGTGGTTTTAGCTGGCAGGGTCCTTTAAAATGTTTGGAAAAATCCATCCGTTTAGAAAACCAGCACTAAAATGAGGTCAGCTGTGTTTGCAGTCCCGGGAAGGATCTGGTTGGAGGAAGAGAAGTGGCGAGCGTGTGATGTGCGTGAGCGGGGCTGCCAAAATATCTCACAGACTCGCCTTTGTGGCAGGTGGTGGGAGTGAGCTCGGGGCGGGGTGAGTCACAAGAAATCCTCTGACTGCATTTCCCTCTGCCTGGCACGGAATTCTGCCGGGGAGTGAGGAAAGAGTTAAACGGAGAGAAAGCCCCGGGAACTAAAATTAACATCCATCCCAGCCCCCCCACCCCGCCCACAGCTTTGAAATTTCTAATCACAACTTGCAGTCGGAGGATTTCTTGCAGCAGTAGGTTTGGATCCTTTGAAATCACAGATGGCTGGCTGGAGCTCCGAGGAGGAATTCAGTCCCCTCCTCTCCTCCGTCTGCTTTGCTCCCCCCCTACCGCCCAGAAAAATCTGCTGTCAGGTCGTCTGTACTGTTTTATTATTGCTGGCTAAAGCTGGAGCAGATCTGGCTGCTGAAAACACTTCCAAGGCCTGCAGGAATTGCTGTGGTCCCTGAGCCCTGCTGGAATTACCCACCTGGATCGATCTGCAGGACAAAGACGCTGGGATTTGGGCTGTCTCTAGTCCTGGAAATCCTGTGAGTTGTTTGCAAAACGAGCTGCGTTAAAAAAGAAAACAAACAAAACCCTCCCAAACAAACAGAAAACGACTCAGAGCCAACACCGAAGGGGTTTTTCTTACTGCCCTGGGTGATTTCAGTGACCCTGTTTGCAGTGCAGTTGTATGACTGGAGGCAGGAGAAGCAGGAACTGTGTTCAGAGCTTGTGGACAACACGTCCCTGGAACGGCATCTCTACTTTTTTATTGTCAGTGCAAGTGGTTACAGAGCCTGAAAATAAATAAAATCCCTGCTTTGCATCCTGCACAAATGCACCCCTCTCAGACCACGGAGCCTCTGCCCCAGTTCCTGCAGAAACTGCTTTTGGGAGCCATAACCTGCAGCACTTGGCAGCCAGGGAAACTGAGAAGTACCTCTGGGAGTAAAGTCAGCTGTAAACATGGACCAAAGAGGGACCTTTGTGGGTCTTTGTCCGGGTATTTTTGATGGATAACCAGGTGATTTTTAATGCCTCTCACAAGTGAAAACCTCACACCAAAGTTTTGACTCTTAATTTCACTGCAGGGTCCGACCTCACAAGAGAGGTCAGAGCCAGAGCCCTGACCTGGCTCCCTTCTCCTTTGTTGACTTCCCAACTGTTCTGCAGGAGGTTCCAGTGTGGCCACTTGACCTTCCAGGGAGGATTGGGAAACCTGCAGGACTCCTTGAATAGTGGTTTAAAAACTCCTCAAGTGACCACAGGGAAAAAAAAAAACCAACCAAACAAAAAGCCACCCCCTTGTAGCTAAAGTTTAAATCAGGGAGAGAGGCAGAAAGCCTGGGGTGAGTTGGTTTGTGGTGAGTGTCCCATCTAGTGGGTCTCTGGGGCTCCTCTGCAGGAGTCTCCTGGAGCCTGCTCTGCCTGGCTCAGGCTCCTCTGTGTTTTGGGAAGCCTGCATGCATGTGCTGGGGTATTTTTTTGTTCCAATGGCATGCCTTTATCTGATGGAGAGCTATGTAAATGGAGATGCAAACTGGATTCAGCCCCGGGGTGCTTGGCCAGTTGCCTGGCTGTGCTCTGTGTGCTGGAAAAGTCTGCACCGCTGCTGCTGCTGCTCCAAGGGAAACTTTCAAGCACGTCATCCCTCTTCGTTTTTCCCCTTATAAAGGTTATTGTGCCTCAGCCCTCAGCGGAATTGCATCCCTGGTTCAGAAAGGAAAGGTTATTTTGCCCTGTCTCTCCCCTTGGCAGCACTGCTGACTGGAGATGTCCCTCGCAGGGACACTGGGGTGTCACGGTGCTCCAGGGACAGCCCTGAGAGCCTGCAGGCTCAGTTAAGTGGGAAATAAAGAGAGAAGTCACCCTCCTTCTGCTCTGCACAGGCCTGGAGAAACCTCTCCTGGGGGCTCCTGAGAGGTGGGAAGGGGTGCAAAGAGGGAGCAAAATGTTTCACCTGCTTCTTGCAGTTTGAGCTTTTCCATCAGTGCCATCCTCCTTTCCCAGAGCTGTACACCTCCTCTGGGAGTGCTGGTGGCTCTGGAGGCTGCTGGGGGCTCTGGGAGCCTGCCCATCCCACAGGGAAAGCTGAGGTGTCTCAGGGAGGATGATGAGAGAAGGAGCTGGGAGAGGCTGTGAATGTGTGTCCCTGTTTTCCCCTCAGCCCCTTTGGCACCGAGTGTGCTCAGGATCAGCCCCAGGGTTAAAAAATAACTGCAGAAATGACTGAAGGCACATAAATAACCTGTGGTTGGAGGTTCTGCAGTTTCACTTCCCCAGGCAGAGTCTCCCTCTGGGCAAGGGAGTGACTTCTAATAAGGGGTTTTTCAGCCCACACTGGCCCTTTGGGGGCTGGTGGGAAGAGACACACTGCAGAGCTTTTGGAACCCTCTTCAGGAGTCCTGGATCCAAGGTGTTCCCTCTGTCCAGAAAACCTGGGCTCGGTGCATGGATACCTGGAAAGCTTGTGCAGGGATGTGCCGAGCCAGGGCAGCCTCTGCCTTGTTCATGGAGAAGCATCTGTTTCATAAAAATCATAAAATAGATTATAAAATAGATTAAAGAGTTTCTCTTCAGGACTGGGGGCCTTGACATCTGTTTGCCACTTGAAACTGCTGGGCTCTGAGTGGGGCTGGAGTGGGGTTTTATAGCTGGGGTAGGATGTGTGAATAAAGAGCAGTGTTTGTTCTTCGTCAGTCTTTAGGATTTCTCTTAGGCTCTGGGAAAGCACCTTGAGTCTTTATTTGTTCAGAGCTGCTGCTGTTATTATTTATAACATTGGGTTGTGCTCCCTGTGAATGTTGTTAATTTTCTCAGTCAGCCCCTTGCCTTATTCCCTGTAAATACACCCCCAGAGGAGCCTTTGATGGAAATGCCTGGGGAGGGTCTGGCCAATATCCACCTGCTGGGGATGGCACAGGAGCTCCCCCAAGGAACCCAAAGTTTCAGTAACTTTCCCAGGGATTTACCCCTAAGGGCTGAGTTGTTTTGCTTCCCTGATTGCATACTGCCAAGAAATCTGTGGCCAAAGTCAGGGTAGGCAGCTTTAACCTGAGTGACCTTTTCCATCGGATCATCTCCTCCATTGGAGAGCAGGTGGTGGAATCTGTTGTCCTTAAAGAAAAAAGTGAAAATCAGGTCCCTTCTTTGTTTTCCACCTCTAATTTATGAGTTTGTGACCCCCTGTGACTGCTGAGTGAGGCAGCAGTAGGGCTGGGGGAACCCCTGTTTTCTGTTCTGGTTTGGTTTAAATCACACCTTTCTGTCATCACTCCTGTTTCTGAGGACTGCAGGCCTTGCTCAAAGTGTCCCCATCACTTCCCTGGCTCCTGGTCAGGTCATGCTTTGCAGAGGCTGCCACTGGGTTTGCTGCTTTTTGCCTCCTTTAAAACCTCTCTACAGTCAGAGATGGGCCCGAAAGGTTTGTGGCTCTGACGTATTTCCAGAGTGGCCAGATCAGAGAGGAACCTTCCAGAAGTCCCCGGTACTTTTGCGTAGCACACGCACCAGGCCTTGCTGAAATCCCCTCCAGTGCTTTCCATCAGCCTCCCCCTCTCAGTGCTGAGCTGGGAGGGAGAGCTCTTGTCCCATTGCCTGTGGAAACAGAGAACCCCAACGTGGAAGGAATTCTCCAGGTCCTGATCCCCGTGTGTCCGAGATGAGCCTGTTGTGTTTCCCTGCAGCTTCAGTCCCCTCTGCGCTCCCTTGGCTCAGTGTTTCACCAGGCTGTCTTTGGTTTTGCAGGTAGCTGTATCCAGCTGGGTGGCAGGTGGATCCAAGGGTTACCATGAAGTTTTCAGGACCCCTGGAGAGCCAGAGGTTGTCTCTCCTTCTGGAGACGGCAATCTCTAGGGAAGCTCAGATGTGGAAAGCACATGTGCCGAAAATTCAGCCCAATCAGGTAACGTCTCTTCTTCACATCCTGCGCCTCGGCAGAGGCAGGACACTGTCCCAGGTGTGTTCCCTGGGGAACTGGCCTCTGAAGGAAGTGATTCCTTCTTTCTTTGAGGGACACACTTGTGCCCAGGGGTGCAGAGCACACGGGTAGAGCTCTGCTGTTCTTGTGGGAGCACACACATGCCTTGTCCTAATTGTCTTCATTCGGTTAATTTTACAAGCCCATTTCTACTGGGCGCCAGCTCTGCAGCAGTTCTTAAAAGCAGCTTCATTTTCCTGGGGTAATTCACTAATGACAGAGCTGTTCTGACTGGGGAAGGCACTGCCTGTTCCAGGAAGGACCCCCCTGGCTCTCACAGGACTATTTCTGGAGCAGGGTACAAGCTCGTGTCAAGGGAAGCAGAGCCAGGCACTGGCCTGTTCCAGTGAGGAATGTTCTCCTAGGCCTGGAGGAAAATTCAGGGTGGAAAGGACCAGGGTGGCTGCACAGAGCAACCCCCTGCTGGACTTCTGCAGCCTCAGTGAACTGGGGCCTTGCTCCTGCCTTCACAAACACCTGTGCACTCCACAAAGTTCTGGTCAAACAGAGACGGGAACCATGAGGACACTTGTCACAACTCCTGGTCCTTCGTTGCTGGGTTGGGCTGAAATAACCACACTGAGGGCTCGGATCCCGTCCTGCTGTTGTTGCACCACATAAAACGTTCACACAGGTAGGGCAGCTGCTGTCAGGGCTAATCCCTGTGCTGATTGGTTTTTGTGTGTGGCAGAGCAGAAACTCCTGCTCTTGGGCAGAAGCAAACACATTTTTAAGGGCCTCGGTATTAACAAATCCACGTTTCGGTTTCCAGACGAGTGACGTGGTTGTGGGAGGTGTGGAGTGTATTGTAACTGTGGCTGTCGTGGGGCACGTACCATTTGAGAGTCTGGCTTAGGGTAAAGCAGCCCGTCAGTCCCTGCTGGCAGAATTCCTGGGGAGATTATAATGTAGGGAGATAAGATTACAGGATAACAGGATAGGTTGGGGACTCGCAGGGTGCAACCACACCAGATTTCACGGGGGGAGATTTCACAGGGACAAGGCTCCCGTGTTTCTGCCGTGGTGAAGTTGATTCTAGTGGCTCAGAAACCACCACTTGCCTCTGACAGGCTTCCCAGCAATCCCTCCTCTGTGTTTGTCCCACCAGGGTTTCTGCTCCTGGAATTCCCACCCCCAAAACTCTGAGTGTCGCCTTTTCCTTCCTGTTCCCTTACATGTCGGTTCAGACATGGATGTTATCGGTGTTAATTGTTTTCTAGCACTGAGTTGGATGAAAGCTCCATGTATGTGTGAGATGCAGGAAGGTCTGAGGGAGAGGAGAGCACACACAGAGCTGCTGCTGGGGGCAAATCCGGGCCTGGGAGGCCACAGAGCAGCTGAGGACACTCTGCAGTCACGGATTTCTCCCTCTCCCTACGGTTCACAACACCCAACTTCTCCAACTGTTCCCTCAGTGTTCGTTTTGGCAGTGGTGCTCACTGTGAATTACTCTGTTTTCTGTAAAATCTGGAAGGAGGTCACATTCCCTAATACCCACTTGCCTCCTTCTGAGAACAGCTGCAGCAGCCTAAAACCTCTCTTGCACGACACTTGTTTATTTCCCATGACTGTCGGGAGATCTGCATCCTTCTGTGGATCAGATCTGGCTCCCCGGAGCGTGTGGAACTTTCCATTCCCTGACTGCACAAAGGTTCAGTGAACTCACCTGCTTTGCCAGGAATAAAACGTGAGTGTGTCTGCAGAAATCCAACCATCAGACTGGAGACAGACGGGGGGATTTTGCGGGAGAAAACTTCCAGTTTTGACTCTCTCAGGAGACACTTTCGGTTCTGACGTTTAAAACCAGAACAAATTCAGTTTCTAAATATGTGTCAGTTAAGGTCTTTGAAAGGGAGAAACAAACTCGTAGTTACAGAAACAGGAAGACTTTCCATTTTTAGGATGGGGTGCAGAGTCTGTTGGGGACTTTGTTCCTTGGTAATTTAATGTATGTGATTTCTCAGTTTCCTTTTTACTTTTTGTCTGAAAAATCCCATGCCCTCCTTTAAATTCAGCCCAGTGCTCTGGGTATGTGTAAGCCAGATCTCACAAGGGCTTTTCAGCTTGAAAAAACAGTTGAGCTGAGCCTGGAACTTCCTCCAGCCTCTGAATGGATTTGGTCTTTTTCTTCTTTTCTCCCTTCTGTTTTTCCCCCTCTCTTGGGTTATATGAGATGCAGGAAGTTTTCGTGGGATTAAGTCTTGAGAAGCCAAGCTGCAAGGACTGGTCAAAGGTTGGGTTCTGCCTGTCACTGAGTAACTTTGCAGCAGAGAGACATGTGAGCCAAGACTTTGGGAGGTTTTTTAATAAAAACAGTCATTTTTGTCACGTCTCCTTTCTTTCCTCCTGCTTGTTCTCTGTACCTCTTGAGGAATCAGGAGACCTCAGTTTGTTCCCACTCCCAAAAAAGGTCACCTGCTCAGTCCCTGTGGAGCCCACACAGAAAGAGGACAAAGAGCAAACCACCTGTCTGGGCCAGCAGACATTGAAGACAAGATTATCAGCTGAGGTGTTTGTCCCAGCAGGGGCAGCAATAAAACTGAGCCGTGTTTGAGTTCATGGATAATATTTATTTCAGCCTGCATGTTTCAGAAGTCTCAAGGTATTCCTGGGGATGATTTGAGCCCAGGTTGTGTCCTCTGTCCCTGCTGCCTGGTGCAGGGGGAACACACACACACAGAAAGCAGCTCCACACCAAGGAGGAACCTTGGCTTTCCAGCCCCGAGGGACTTTCTCACTTTCAGCCACCAGTGTCTCGTTGCTGCTTTTAGTTTCAATTACCTCAGGAACAGTGACCTCGCTGCTTAATTAACGTGACTGTGCTCCATTTGGTACTTGTGTTCTGGGAGAGACACAGGGACACCTTCAAGGGAGAGACACAGAGCCCAAGGCTTGGTGTGGGAAGCTCCTTGCAGGGTTTGTGGGTGCAGGGAGAGCAGTTCCCACTTCTCCTGCCTGTGTGTTAAACTGGGCACCGTCCCTGGTGCTGACTGGAGGAGGTTTGAACTCAGCTGGTCGGTCTGTGTCAGGGAATTCCACCCCTCCCCAGCCCTCCTGCTCCTTCATTTGCAGCTGGGGACTGGACTAGACACCCTTCCTGCAGGGTGATGTTACTGAAAAGATCAGGAGGCTTACCTTTCCTTCGTTTCCCCAGGGAGTTAAGGAGCCAGTTTTACTTTGGAGTCTGTCCTGTGCTGCACATACATGGAGCTGGGGGCGTTTCCAGTTGTTCCTTCCCATCCCAGGGCCGTGGGTTTCTGTGATTGGTTTATTTCACACGTTGGATACACTGTGGGTTTGGGTCCCACACCATTTCCCTCCACACGGCAGGGATGGGCCTTACAGGCAGCGAGTCAGCAGCTGCTGTTCTTTGTGTTATTTGCTATTAAAGCTCCCTCTGAGTCTGACTCTCCCTCTCAAGGACAGATCCTGGGAGGGCTGAGGATGAGGCAGCACAGAAAGACCACCTTACCCTTTTCCACTCCCCTCCTCCAGCATTCCCCATTTTTCTCTGCAGACTCAATTCCTGCTATGGTAGCCCTGGGACAAAGGCTGTTACTGTCCATGGAAGGTACACAGTAGGTGTTTTGGTGGTAGACAGAGCCTAAAGTATTTATTTTGCATCTGTCTGGGGTGGTTTGGCTCTAAATTTCTGCTGTTTCGCCTCGTGATGTTGCTGGGAGGACAGTTACAGCCCAGCTGTTTGTGCTAACCATCCCCAGTAATCCCCACTGGAGTGAGACCAGACAGTTCCTTCGTTGATGTGAAAGGGTCTGGAAAAGCTGAACTAGGTCACACAGAAGGATTTTATGTCAATGACTGAGCTGTACATGTGGTTGAAATTTAGCTGCTGTCCAAACAGATCGATGGGGAAGACAGGGGCCAAAAACTTGAAACACCAAACCCCAAGTGCAGGTGAAATTGTACCTGCTGCACCCACTTCCCAGTTAACTGAGACACTAAAAGCCTTTTTTAAGGTGGTTGCAATTTTCTTTATTTTAAGATACACCAAGCTAAAGAAGAATCCCTGTAATTTGAAGGAAAAATAAACCTTTCCTCTCAAAACCCCAACTGGGTCCCTCCCCCTCTGCCATTGGCAGGGCTGTTTTTGTTCCAGCTGGGTATTTCTGTGTATCCACATGGTTTTGAGGAGGTTAAAAAAATAATCTCTGGGAGCTAAACTGGAACTGAGCCTCTCAGTGCATGAGAAACTACAGGACAGACTTCTTCTTTTCCCCACTGTACAGTGACAGTGGAGCGAGGTTTGGGGGTGCTGTAGGGAAAGATGTCTTTTCCTGGGCAGGTTTTTGGGATGAGGTAAATACCTGCAGGAACAAAGCAGTGATGGAGGCTGGCTCAGGGCTCCCCTTTCCCTAAGGAGCCTTTATTTCCGTGCAGGGTGACTCCTGCAGAGGTAAAACCTTTGGTCTTTTGGGCCTTGTTCAGCCCATGTACAGGAACAGTTTGTTTTTCTCTCCTGCAGGATGTAGCCATTTCTCCAAGGCAGAGGGATGAGGTCATCCAGTGGCTGGCCAAGCTCAAGTACCAGTTCCACCTTTACCCAGAAACGCTCGCCCTGGCCATCAGCCTCTTGGACAGGTTTCTAGCTGCAGTGAAGGTAAATATTTGTGGCTCAATACACTGGAGTAGATTCCTACCCCCAGCTCAGGTGCTTGTGTGTTACTGTGGGGGGACTGAAACACTTCCTTCCCCCTCGGTGCTCCCACCCCTTCCTTGCTCACCGTGGACAGGCTGCTCCAGGCCTTAATTTGGGGCTGCATTTTCAGGTACCAAGAGCCCAGTCTCCACCTCACCCTGAACTGATGCAGGAAGGTAAAGGCAGTGCTCACAAACTCCCAGGTACAACATGAGGCCCACAAGTGTTGGGAAAGTTTGCTCACCTCCATTTCCCCAGTATTTTAACTGCATTCACCTCATTTGTACCACCTGGAATTGGCAGGAGCACCTGCTGGCAGGGAACTAACTGGAAAAAAGGCTGAGGAGAGGTTGGGTCTGGTGAGTGGAGTTGTGCAGGGAAATGGGAAAAAACAGGGGAAGACAGAGCCAGAGGCCATTGCTCTTGTGGGAGACAACTGCTCTACAGCCAGTCTGTGACTCGGAGCTTCAGACCAATGTCCAGCAGGGTGTGAGGGAGACAGGGAAGCACACACAGGTGCAGGCAGTCCCTGTGGCACTGTCCCACACCATATTCCCCAACAGGGGAACAGATGAGCCCCTTGTTTTTTAAGGTAGTTCCACCATATAAGCTGCTTAAAAAGGGGTGAAAAACCAGCACTTGGGGTCCCTGCAGGTGGGACCTGCTGCTCCTCTGGCCCCGTGAGCTGGGCTGTGCTTGGGCCGTGGTTTGTACCTGCCAAATGACTGAACAAACTGCTCCTACCTGGAAACCCTCACCTGCAGCTGTGAAGTTCATCTCTTACTATGTTTGCTCAGTTATATTCCATGCTGGGCAAACCCAGAGTCTCACCTGCACATGTCATCTCACCACCCATGCGCTGGGTAAGATACATCCCTGCAGAGATGGAAGCAGCAGGATGCATTCCCAGCAATGTGACTGAGTTTGGTAGAGCACAAGTAACATCATCCATTAACCCAGCCTTTCAAAGATTAGTAAATATTGATCATGTTTTTATACAGGCCATGGAACTGCTTTTTCTAGGAGACTCCAAAGTAGCTGATGTACTAAAAAGCTGTCATTCCTCTGATACATCGGAAGAATTGAGGTTTTTTTACCAGGCTCTACTATGAGATTTTATTCCAAAGACAGCCTTCCATCCCCAGGAACATGGTTTGGGATTGGTCTCTCTGCAGAGCAGGGCCCAGGCCCAGTCCATTCTTCTGGACACTTCAATAGAGGGGCAGGTTGTGAGTGAGTTTTCACGTTCACCTCTGCCTTCAGCATCTCTTGAGTACTGGCAGGAGACCCAGCTGCCAGGAGCTGCTCAAGGCACCGCAGCTATGCCAAGATTTAGGAAGAGCCTCTGCCTTGCCCAGCCCCTGGGCCTCTGTGGAGGAGGTGGCCATGTCCAGTGGTTCTTACACTGGTGGTGGGAGTGAAGCCCTTTGTCAACAGTCACACAGACAAAGCTCACAAAAAAGCCCCCTTTCCCATCTAAATTTCACAGATCTTGGCTAAACCATCTCTCTGTGGAAGGGAACAGCTCTCCCCTGCGATCCCTGGGATCAGTTTTGGGAACTGTAGTGTGAAATTACGAGTGTTTTCCCAAGTTACACTTCTCTAGGCAAGACACCTCTTTCCCACTTCTGCTGCAGGATGTAAACCTGAGCTCTCTCCACTTCAGCACTGCCTGTTCCCATCACAGGGCTGGCAGATTTATCAGGGAGCATGGATTTGTGCTTGGCACAGCTGCCACTGCCAGGGAGTAGTTAAGAGGTCACTAACTGTTGATCCAGAACGAGACCCTGGGGCTCAGGGTGTCCAGAAAGATCAGGGTGTCATTTCTACACACACTGACACAGGGATTTCCTGTTCTTCTGTCCTGCAGGCCCGTCCAAAGTACCTGAACTGTATTGCAATCAGCTGCTTCTTCCTCGCTGCAAAGACCATCGAGGAAGATGAGGTAACTTTGTTCTTCCTACCTTGGCCTTGTGGGAATATCAGCCCTTCCAGTCCTGCCTTTGCTTGCACGTTCTGGCTGGTGCTCGTCGGGACAGACAGGAAGCATTTGGTGTGATTTCTCTAACAATTGGTTCTCATTTCTTTTTTTGCAGAGGATTCCAGTACTGAAAGTGTTGGCTCGGGATAGCTTTTGTGGTTGTTCTCCAGCTGAAATCCGCAGAATGGAGAAGGTCATCCTGGATAAACTGAACTGGGATCTTCACATGGCAACACCACTGGATTTCCTTCATATTGTAAGTAAGGGGCTACTGATGTTCTTTCTGGTGTCTGCCAGCTCAAGTATCTTGTGGAGAAGCACCCAGACAAAAATTCCACTGTAAGGGACCAAAGACCTTGGCATATATTTCTAATCCCTCTGTACATGTAGTTTCTGAAAGAAAAAGGCTTGCCAGAGTTGCGTTGGGTTTTCCCCCATGGCACAGGAACTGCCTCCAGAGTTTAACTGGAGGATCCTGTGCCTGAGCCTTATGTGCCATTCCCGGGGTCGGTGCCTCCAGCTGCCTCCTGTGCTTGTCTCCCCGCAGTTCCACGCCGTGGCAGTGTCCAGCAGGCCGCAGCTCCTGGCCCTGCTGCCCACTCTGAGCCCCTCGCAGCACGTGGCAGCGCTCACCAAGCAGCTGCTGCACTGCATGGCCTGTTTCCAGTTGCTGCAGTTCAAGGGCTCCATGCTGGCGCTGGCCATCGTCAGCCTGGAGCTGGAGAAGCTGCTCCCAGACTGGCTGGCTCTCATCATCGAGCTGCTCCAGAAGGCACAGGTAAGGGGGAGGCTGCCAAGGGGGAGGGACCTGCTCCGTGCTCCAGCCATCCAGGGCTTTCAGATCCCTTGCTGCCGATGGCTGTCTGCTGGAACACTTGTGTGGGGATGGCTGGGCTTCGGCCTGAGGGACAGGCCTTGGGACAGGGCTGCCTGGTCTCCATCCTGACCACATCCAGTGGGTGACAAAGGTGGGAGCCGTGTGCCCTCGTGGACACAGGCTCTTGCTGCAGCAGGGAAGATGGTAATACACCAGGGCAAAATTCCTGGTTAGTGGCTCAGGCATTCATTCCCAGCATACTGACAAGTATTGGAAGCACTCTGGCAGTGAAACCTTTGAGTTGCCAAGTTTTTTTGTCCTCACCACTATTCCCGTGAGGTGTTAAAGGAGGAGCAGGGTGTGTCTCTTAGGAAGTCACCGTGGTAGGGTGGTCCTGCATCCAGCATGTCCTTGGGAAGGGAGATCCATGAGTGGGCAGTGCCTTCGGATCCCACAACCCCGGTACCTTTGCTTGTTTTCCCACTCCAGATGGACAGCTCTCAGCTGATCCACTGCCGGGAGCTCGTGGCACATCACCTTTCCACCGCGCAGCCTTCTCTGCTGCCCAACTCTGTATATGTCTACAGTCCCCTCCAGCAGACCCTGGTGACCTGTAACAGAGGAGCGTTCCACCGCCAGCCCTCCTCTGTCCCAGGGCCGGGTTTCTCCAAGGACAACGGCCGGCCAGAAGCGCCAGTCACAGGTACAGCCGCGCTCTACCCGCGCCCGCCCGCCCCCGCCGGCGGCTGCAAACAGGCCTCCGCCAAGCGCAAGGTGGAAGAGATGGAAGTGGACGACTTCTACGACGGCATCAAGCGTCTCTACAACGAAGACCTCGCTCCGGAGGCCGCGGCCCTGGAGAACATGGGCTGTGTTTGCGGCGCCGACGTCTCGCGGCAGGAGGGCAGCGTTTCCCCTTGCCCGCCCCTGCAGCCGGTGTCTGTCA
>VXBA01003194.1:177297-221748 GCA_013399895.1 Serilophus lunatus
GTCAGGCTGAACTGAAGGGAGCCAAAAAAGAAAAAAACAACCAAAAACAAAAAAACCCAGGAAAAAAAAAATCCCAACCCTTTTTGAATTTTATTTCTTGTGCGGCTAATTATAGTTCCACTATTTAAGCACTTAAAAACACAAAAAAGTATAAAAATCTAAAAAAAAGACCCAAAAACCAACCAAAAAAAAAAGTAGCGAAAAACCTGTTCCTTTCTAGTGTTGTCAGTTCCACTGTTTTTCTGCTCCTGTGTGTTGTAACCCATTCTCCACATCCGAGAGCTCACGTCAGCCCTGCAGAGCTGTTCCAGGTTTCCCAGCCAACTAACACCTCTGATCCCACTCCCACCTGCTCCTTGCTCCCTTTCTGCTTCTCCTCTTTTAATTCTCAGCCAGTCTTGTGCATGACCTTCTGTCCTGCCCCACCTCCACCACAGCTTTCTTTGGCCCTTCTAATCTGAAAACCTCTTTGGTTTTGTTAATACTTGGGTGTTTAAATGTGATAATACTGAAAAACTGGATTTAAACAAAAGGCTAGGCAGGAAAAAAACCCAAACTGATGCTTGCAAGCTGTTCCACACTTCAGCAATTCCCACAGGAGTGTGAACACTTCCTCCTTTGGAAGAACACCAGGGCAGCTGGCCACAGTGCTCTGTGCCTCACACAGGGCCTTCTCCCAGTTACACCAGTTTGCCTCTCCCAACACAGGAAGCAGTTACTGGATTTTGTATCACTAGAACCAAAATGGTATTTTTCTCGTTTGCACCAAAAAATGTTGCACTCTGTGGATTCTCACCAATGCTCGACTCTCCATCAAGTGTAAACCTCTAATTGTGCAGAGCCTGGTTCTCCCCACACATTTCCCAGCACTGCTGGGCGAGGTGCCGGGGCGGCTGTTGGGAAGGTGTGTCCTTGTCAGCCACAAAACGAAAGACCCCGACCCTCGAGTTTGTGTTCATGTAACTTCTAACCAAGAGTCAGACCTTTAAACCTGTCTCCTCCATGTGACACCCCTGTTCTCAGAACGCCCTGTCCCAACTGTAAGCTCTCTCCACAGCCCTGAGGAAGGTATTGTATCCGGAGCCATTGTACTGACGAAAGCCTTCTGGTAGCAATAAAGAAAGTTGTCCTGGATTCCCAGTCTGGTGTTGTGCTCTTCAACCGAGACCTGGATCGGTTTTACCCGGAGGCTGCCAGGGGAGTCACCCAACAGGAGCTCATGGCCTCCAGAGGCTCCAGCTTTAGCCCTGGCTCTGGTGCTCCTCATTCCTGCCTGTTCCCCTTCCAGGCTGAGTGCATAGAAGGGACACTGCTCCACCCTGCCATCCCAGAGCCCATCCTTCCCTGTGGCTTCTGAGGTGCCATCTTCTTGTGCACAGTCCATGACGACCGTCTTCTTTCTGCTTCCAGCTCTTTTCCTGCCCAGGTGCTGAAAAACCCCTCTCCAGGCCACGTTCCTCAGAGGGGTGTGTGTCTTCCTTCCCTTCCAAGCCCTTCCTGCCATCCTTATGGTATTTCCAGTCTGTGACCTTCTCGTCCCACAGCTTGGTTTTCTCCAGCCAGGCCACTGAGCAGTCTCAGGCTGTCACTACCACACCCTCAACAAGGCACCGTGTCACTACAGGACAGCCTTAATTCCAGTGCTCACTGCTTCCAGCCCGTGGCACGTTACACATCTTTCCCAGTTAAATCACATCGGCTTCTCCCCCACACACTCCTTCCCTTCCAGATTTAAGGACACATTCCCCCTTATCCCACTCACAGCATCAGCACACAGGCACTCCATGATCGCAGCCCAATCCCATCCCAGGATCACAGCTCAGACCCATTCCAAGCCCAGCCCCCCAGCCCCAGGGAGTTGCAGAGACAGAGACACGTTTTTATTTTGTTGGTGCTCTGCACAAACCCACACCAATTATCTTGTGCCAGGTAACGGCAAGGAAAAAGGCTCTGACACAAAACCTGTCCCTGGCCTGTGTGACCCACCTCTGCAGCATCCTGCTGTCCTGGGGGAGGCCCTGGACACCTGTAGGCAGCCCCCTGGCTGCAGTGCCCAGCTGCTGGTGCACACCTTGACAGTCTTTGTGACCTTGAGACAGAAGCTTACCTTGGAAAAAAAGAGTCTCACCCCACCAGGACATGTCCCGCTCATGGCAGGGTCCAGCTGACTTGGAAATAACCCACGTGGTCACAGAGCAAAGCCATTTCCCACTTCCCCCGTTTTCTCCCCCCCAAACAGACAATGATGTCTCCTCCAAGCTGCCCCCCATCACCTTCGGCAGCAAGCTGACTTGTACGCAGCTCCCGCTGTCGGAACCCAGGGCTGTCCTGGAGCCCTGCCAGGGCTCCCTTGTTTCCCACAGGAAAACACTCCTTGAAGCCCTTGACTCCTCATATTCGTGTGACCTTCCCACACACTTCACCCCACAGCCCTGCCCAGTCTGCTGCTCCAACAGGGCCTGCAGCAGTGAGGGCAGGAGTCCAGCCCAGCACCCGGGGCAGGTGAGGGCACAGCAGCCCAGCCCAGCAAAGCACTGCTGCTTGCTTCCAATTACGGCCTTTAGCCATGATTCCCACTGACCCTCCCCTGCGGTGCTGCTCCCTGCAGCGCCCCAGCTTCCCTCAGCCCCCAGGGGGTTTGCTCTGAGGACACAACAGCACAGATCCTCTCCAGAAGCCACAGGAGGGTTAAGCCCACAGCGTGATTTTTAACTCGCTCCCTCCAGCAGATGAAGTGGCTTTCCCAGCAGCGCTGGGGACTCCTGGTGACAAAGAACTTTGCTGAGAGGTCCACAACAGGTTTCACAGTGCCATCCCCTCCCCACACTGGCTCCTCTTCCCGAACAGCTGCAACCATGGAGGAAGCAGCCCGAGGGAAGGTTGCCATCCCTTCCCCAGCTCTGGGATGTGGGAAAGCCTCCACCATGCTCTGCAGCTCACTCTCACTCTGGACGCCGCCAGCAGTGCCTCCTGCTCCCTTCCCTCTGCCCCAGTATCCACCACCACCCGATTATGGCTGTCAGATGTTTCACCTTGTTTTCCTTATGGATCTCTTCTCCCCAAGTTCACCTTTAAAAAAACCACCACAAACCGACCCCAAAACCTTCTGCTGATACTATCTGCCTCAAACTTCTGGCCACACATCCCAGAAGTTTACTGCCTGCTCCTTAAGAAAGTTATGCCTCTGGTCTAGCTGTGATGGTTTGCTGACTAGCAGGTCGGCACTCACCACCGTCCAACTTGGAGAGCTCTGCAACGAGAGTCACAAATAAATCTGGGCTGCAAGGGCCCTCTAGAGGACATGTGCTGCCACCTCCTGCTCTCAGTGGGGCTGATCCTCCCTCACCTCTGCTTTTCCCTCTCCAGACTGAGCCCTCGGTGCCTTTGTGGTCTCACCTGGCAGCTGCTGCTCCATCCCATTTACCATTAGCGCCCTTCTCTAACTCCACTATATCCTTCGGGAGACACGAAGTCCAGAGCTGCAAGCAGGACTCAAGGCACCAGCACAGCAAAACTCTTACAGAGCTGCAAAATAAAGTCAGTCTGTGTAAGTGTCGGTATTTGGCTCGTGCTTCTCTCTAGATTAACCTTTTAAGAAATTTCCATTTGGAGTTTACAAGTCACTGAAAGAGAAGGGTTTTACCCCTCCTCTAACCCTCTTGCCACAGCAGCGCTGCAGGTGGGTGACCCAGAGCTGAGCCCCTGCAGGGGATGAGCCACCACCTCCCCTGGTCCAGCCCAGCACCTGCCAAGTGCTGAAGAAAAGACCCAAAACACACAGTGTCGGGAGCTCCTCGCAGACTCCTACCCCCAGATAAACCCATCCTACAGTTTTTAAATGTAACACACAAGTCTGAGGAACGAGACAAACACAACGTTGCAGAATTGAACAGCTTTCTGGATCTGGCCATCCTGTGGGGAAGCATTGCTGGCACCCCCTGAGAGCCCTGCAGCCCCGAGGGCAGGGCAGGCTCTGCTTTCGGTGTCAGTGCAAACGCTGTCCCAGGCTACAATTGTGCAAATATTGATTAGCCCTTCAGTCCGGGTAACAGTCAGCAAGTCCAGTTACACACATGGCAAATCGGTACAGCACATGCACAAGGTCAAACAGTTAACAACCTTTCTGATTGTACCTATAAAGTCTTTTGGTTGATTGCAAAGGTTTCCAGGATGAGCAGTTTTCCTTCCACCTGGCTGGAGGGAGCAGACTCTTGTCACTAAAAAAGTGCTGCAAAATATTGTGCTTGTGAAAGAAAAACCCAGGAGATTTCCAGCAGAGTCCCTGGGCAGCCTGCACACGGATTGCAAGAGGCCACACCTGGACCATTTTATGGTTAAAGGAGGGGAATTCCTTGATCAAGGTTCACAGATGCAAGGGATAAATCACTAGTATTCGGTTAAAAATAAAAGTGCGTCACTCCACACGAAAAAACGTCCCAAAAAACATCCCAAGAGGCTCAGGCTGCCTCCTTCCCTCCCTCCCAAACCACCTGGAGGTCACTACACACCACACTGACAGGCTTTTGTTTAACCTTCAGACAATACTTTGGCACTTGTCAAGCTTTTTGGCTGAATTCACTTCCAAAGTAAACAAGGTACAAAGTTTGACAACTCACCCACCTTCAGGACTGTTAAAAAAATAATTGCTAATTAGTCTCTGTGATGACAAAATGAAGCCCTCGATCTAAGTACGAGTCAGTGCAGTTCAGCTGCACGAGAAAATTCTACTTTGCTACATCAGAAAATAAGGCCTTGGCTGCCCACAACAGGCCCCAGCAGCTCCAAGGGATGGGACACCCTCCACTCCCACTTCACACAGTGGCATTCCCAGGGCTACAGACCAACTCCCAGCCATGTCAGAGGAGCGTGGGATGCCCCTGGGATGAAGCTCAAGCCCACTCTGTCACTCTTATTTGTCAGCAGCAACGTGTGCATATCATGGCAAAGGGCAAGAAAACGGGGAGGGAGGAAAAAAAATAAAATCCAACTACCCCAGTGGCACGTGTGCCCCCTGTGTGGCCCTGCTCCCTCCTGAGCCGTTACCTCTGGGAAGCCGGGAGACGCAGATCCCGCACAGACACACAGCACAGCACGGGTGGGAACAAGGGGGGAGGAGAGGAGGGCGGGCTGATGGAGGAATGAGGTGGCTCTTCTCCTGGCAGGGGTGCCCGTAGCCGCAGGCTCTTCCAGTGCCCTACAGTCCACTGGGAGAGGGGGTGTGGGGGCTTTGGCAAGGTGACGGCTACATAAAGAAGAAGCTACGGAGAGAGAGAAAAACAGAAGAGAAAAGAAACAGACGTTCAGAATTGAAATGAAAAAGTGAGAGAGAGAGACAGGGAGAAAATAAAGGAGGAACAACATTTTACAGTGAGTCATGAAGGAAGGAGCGCGCTGGGGAGGTGTCACACACACACACCACCTGCACAGAGAGGCCCAGGACTCCCCAGGACAGCGGCCGAGTGGGGAACACGCTCCCAACCAGCACAAAAAGGGACTGACCAACACCAGCACGCGCCCCCAGAGGCACCTCCAAGGCACAGAACAAGCTGCTGGGAAGGCAGAGGGTGCCAGGTGACCCCCCCCTGTCACACTGTTACACAGCAAACATCACAAAGGCCACGCAAAGACCAAAGCTTTGGGTAAAAATATATTTCCTCTCCCCTCTTCAAGTGTTGGCACTATAAGTGTTGGATCTGTAACCTGAAGCATACACAAGAAACAACTTGAGCTTATGCTATAAGGTTATTGTTCCATCTGTAATTCAAAAACTGAAATACTTTAACATCAAATAAAGTGACAATATCTAACAGATGCATACATATCACTTGCATTAACACTGTATGTCGGTTACACAATTATTTAGTTACAAACACGGGTTATTTTCCAATAGCAAGGTAATAAAGTCCTACATCTATGGTTTAAGGCAATCAGGATATTAAAAATGTATACAAATACAAGATTTCTACTGCTGTTCACAGCTTTATTTTCTGTTAATTAAAAAAACCAAACAACCCCCTTCATATTTGTACAGCTCCTTGCTGGGTTATCACACACTGCAAATGCAACCTGGGCCCTCAGAGAAGGGACACCCTCTCCTTTTCCAGCACCTCCCAGAGTGCCTGGAGCCAAATGGACAGATCTGATGTGATCACACACAAAAAGACATTTCCATCCACACTCGGATGGGAGAAGCAGAACAAGAGCTGCCTGGGGAAGCGCTGCTCCTGTTAAACACAGACCCGCTTCCAGAGAGACACAGATCTCCCTGATGGGATTTCAGCCTGACTGGGACAAAGATGAGCCTGGGGTGGGTGTCAGGCACTGCTTTCCCCATTCCCTGCAGCACCATGTGCCACAGGAGATGCAAGATGATGCATTTAATGACCTCGAGCTCAAAGGGACCCTTCCCAGAAAGTAACTGAGCAACCCCCGGATGGTTTGTGTGCCCACCTGCACAGAGCAGTCACAGCCCCTCTCAGTGGCCTGATTCTCTTGCTTTTTCCATTCCAGGGGCCTCCTCCATGCCCACCACCCCAGAAAACACACATGTCAGTGCGTTTCCCTGCTCCCTAAGGCTGGGAATCCACCTGGCCGGGAACACGCAGCACTGTCAGCTCGTTGCCATCGCCGTCTAATCACGCTCAAAGCTGCAGGGCCGCACCCCCCCAACCCTGTGTCCAGCCTCTGGCATGCAGGGCAGCTGCCCCAGGGCTGCTTTAGGCCTTTAACAGGAGCTGGGTGTCGTGCTCCTTTTCCACAGCTTGGCAAAACCCGAGTGCAGAGTTATAAAGGAGTTTTAGCCACGCCACCTCTGAGTAAGTGGACTTAAAAGATCTCCCAGAAAAGCACAGCTGGTTTCCTATCAGGAGGGAGGCAGGAAGGGTGAGTCTCTTGCTGCTGTACTTACATGCAAAGGTGAAAGCACATCCAGCCAGACCTGAGTGTATCATTCACTCCATGCACATCTGGGGCTGCTGTGAAAAAAGGGGTAAGGAAAGAGAAGCAAGAAGTGCAGCAGTGACAAGCTAAACATGGCCCAGGGGTTTAAGGTGGGGAAAAAAAAAAGTCTTTAACATCTCCTTTGGCAAAAATACCAAACAGTACCTTGGACATCTGCAGGTTTGTGGTTTATTCCCAGTTTTCCCAACACAGCCTGCTTTTTGCTGGAGAAAGAAACTCAACCAAGAAGACATTAATGCACTTGGCCACAGCTTTCTGTCAAAAAGGAAAAGCTCAGCTCAGCTGATTTCCCCTGCTAAACATCCCTTGAAGGGCTGTTAAATGAAGCAGGACAAATAAATGTTAAAATTAAGTTTTCAACTTGGCACAAAACACTGGTAATTAAAAAGGGGACATGCACAGAGACAGCTGAAGCAAAGCATATTGCCACGAGCACTCGGTGATGGGCATGTGATGTGACTGTAAAAAACTCATGCAAACAACCCAAACTTCTCCCTTCACAACTCAAGATTTTAGAGCTGGGTTTGCCAGAAGCCACAAGAACCAGAATTTCATTATTCCCAACAACCCACAGCAAACATGTTTAACCTGACAAAAAGTGCATAGTTGGCAAAACCAAGAAAAAAAACAACAAAGAAACTCCCACAAAATAAGCCAAACAAAAAACCAAACAAACAAATGAAAAAAAAGAGAAAAGGGTCAATTAATTTATTTCCAGCTTATTTATCTATGTTTGCTCTCTGTCCAAGACACTGTACTTAGATCTCCTCTTCCCAAACCATGTTTAAGCAGTGAGGGTTAAAAGCAAGACAAGCCATAAGCTAAACTCCAGCATACTTCCCAATCCAGCACTTGAGGAAAAAGTGATAAAGAAGTGACAATTCTGCCTTTGTTTCCCCTCTGAGAAATTCCATCCAGAAACAAGCAAAGAGCTGCAGTGTGTGAGACTCAGGTGGAAAGAGTTATATAGGTGCTTTAAAGTAAGAAAGAGGAGACTCCCCAGCCAGGAGCAGAGGAAGTGTTCTCATCATCTGGGAAAGAAATCCATAGGGTAAACACGGCTCTCCACTTCTTGGGAAGGAAGGGAAAGACTCTGCCCCAAAGCAATGGCATAGAAAATACACATTAAACAGACCCACTCCCACCCCGTGCTGGCCACTGAGCATGGCCTGGCTTTTCCTACATGTCCTTGGCACGTTCCAGGGACATTGTCCCTGGTGAAGGAGGGCTGGTGAGGAGGAGCACAGAGTGTGTCCAAGCACCTTCTTCCCTTGCCCTGGAACTCTGGATCCCACAGCTTGGAAGTCTGTATTTAAGTGTGTGCAGGAAGGCTCCTGGAGGCTCTAGGAGGATGCTGAAGGCTCTGTCTCCCCTTTGCCCAGGCATTTGGTTCCATAAGGGCTCCCAAGCCTTGCTAAGGTCATGCCTGTTGGAAACCAGGATTTTAAGGGAGGTTCCAAAGGCTTCAGACAAGTAGTGCAGGGACAGCAGTGGTGGGAATGGTCCTTTCCCTGGGCACACACAGCTGCTATGCTGAACTGGAAGGGGGGCTGTGAAAACAGGCCAGCACAGGACAACAAACCCAAGCCACGGTCAAGCCAGACAACAGAAACAGGAACTAATACAAATTATCATGCAAATGTCATGGCATGCAAGGTCAGTTACACTTGGTTATCTCCACACACGTACCCCCCCTCCCTCTCCCCAGCAGACAGTGCTGGAACACATCAGCTCCTCGAGGAGTATGAACTGCAGGTTCAGCCATGCCACCGACTGGCTGTGACATTCCTACAGCAGTAATTCCCTGGGGCTGCTTTCTGTGGATCCAGGGACTCCCTCAGCACAGGGCTGCTGCAGCACTGAGGATACCTGAGCCACTCAAGAACGCTCACCTGAGCTGCTGACATCCAGCCCTGACTCTCCTTCAGACTGGGGGCCAAAGATGATTTGGTTTGATGGTTTTGGTGAGAAAACACGTGGTATCATTACCCTGCCCCTCCACCCGCCCTTGAACTTCCAGTTGCATACAGTCCTGTACCCAGTCCCTCTTCCTTCTTGTTCCCACTATGTTATTAGATGAGTTAATTAGTTATTCATGTTAAAAAAATTTAAAAAAAAAAAAAAACAACCCAAAAGAGAAAAAGAAAACAGATGGCAGAGACACATTACTGCAAAAGCAGGTGAATGCAGGAACATCCTTGGCTCGACAGGCTTTATGTGAAGCTTGCACTGCAAGTTAAAAAAAGAACAAAAAACAAAAAAGTTAGCACTAATTGAACTCAAAATGAAGGAAAAAAAATAAAGAAAGCCAGGAGAGCCGACACCAGCAACTCACTCCAGTGGGTTGGCATGCAGATGGATTATGGAATTACACAGAAATTCAACCTCAAGGCCAGGGTCTACTCCAGCCTATGACAAGAGAAAGTAAAAGGAAAAACCAAGGGGGCAGAACTACTGACCAACCAACCACGTAAAGCTGGGCCACACCAGCCTTATTGGACTGAAAATTTATATAGAAGGGAAGCTAAGAAAAAGAATAATCTTTTTCACATTTGGTTTTCAGGAGTAGTTTGAAATAACCAGAAACCCACACAGATGGTCCCAGCTCCCGGGGGGCGGGGGATGAGCAGTAACACAGCGGCACATGTTGAGGCAAGTGGCCATCCCCCAAACAGCAGGCAAGCACCAGAAGGCTTTGGTCCACTGCCAGGAACTACCTCCAGACTGTGCAGGCTGCAGGCACAGCCCCATCCCAGAATTACAGCAGGGGCTCAGCCCCACCTTCAGGTGAGTACTTCAGTACTTGAGTCACCCCTTAAGTGTCTGAGGTGCACAGATGTGCTGTCCCCAAAGCAGAACACTGCTGCCATCAGGCCAGAGCTCCAACAATTTTAGATAGAAAAATGAAGAGAAGCTAGGGAATTCCTGGAGGAATAGTCTGGGAGGCCAAGCTCTCCCCCATCGGAGTCAGGCCAGCAGCAGATTTCACCCTGAGCCTTCCCTCCGGCCTGCACAGCACAGTGGAAAGTCTCTGTTGTCCAAGTTGGAGAAATCTGATCCCACCTTAAGAAAGCATTCCCACGAATTACTTTCTGGGGAGTCTGCAAGGACTGGGCATGGCAAGGATTTCCTCTGGCAACTGCACAAGAAGCATCACAGGCCATGTCAGCAGAGAGAGAGGATGGAAGCCTTTAACTACACAAACAGCAGCTGCTCATTGGAGTGCAAGGAGAAACTCAGAGCCTTTAGAAAACCAAGGTGTGCTACGAGGCAGAAGCATCAGCATTTCCCTTTAAAGCCTCTGTTAGTAACTCCAGCACTAAAGAACAACTGAAGCAGGTACAGCACCTGGTGTGGAGTGACACAAAGGACAGGCTAAAACACGGGCAAGTTCCTCAGGGCTGGATTTCTGTGGATGCAGCAGCAAAGCAGAGCCTGTGTTGGTCACAGTCACTGGAAACATCCCTGCCTCACCCAGCCAACCTCATGGAAGCACAGAGTGGCTCACACTGACTGCCCTAAGGGACAGACCTCCCCACACCATCCTACACTGCACTGGCTTGTCTCAGATCTAAGATGAAAAATCTGCCTGCAAACTTACTAAAAGTATTAGGGCAAGAAGCAAGAAAAAGGGTCTTCAAAACTTGCTATTCTTTACAGAGAATACATCACCATGTCTGAATTGTCAGGTGAGAGGAGACAGGTGTTTCAGCCTATCCTGCAGGAGGGTGTTCAGCGTGCCTGGACATAAGCTGCCAACTCTTCCTGGCTCCACAGCTCAGCACGACACCCAGCCTGTAAGGGTTCCTCCCCAAGCCGAGCATGCAGCACACAGCACTCCACGTATTCCAGCAGCCAGGTTCTCAGTCAGCATCGAGCAGCACGGCTCCATAGGAGCTACAAATTTACTTCAGCTGAGGAACCAGCCCCAGGCCCTCCCCACCTTCCCGGGGGCAGAAGCGACAAAAGTTGGGCACTGAACCAGCAGCAGGGACAGGGGACATGCAGTGAGTGTAACCTGCCAAGCTATAAAAACGTGCCACAGATGTGCAGTACAGGTGACCCTCGTGGGCCCAGGCTGTCACACAGCTCAGAGCAGGCTGCAGCTCCCAGGTCAGCGAGGCACACATACACACACACACACACACACACACACCCCCCCCAGTGTCTGGGCCACATCCCCACTGCCAGCGTTAACTGGGTGAGTCACTGGAAGGAACACCTCCCTTCTCTCCTGGCCAGTAAAGCAGCGTGGAACTGTCATTTTTGTGTGTGGGTTCTCCAAGTGTTTCCCAGTGGGATTTGCTGCAGCCCCATCCCAACAGCTTTCCCCATGGCAGGGATCAACTAGCACCGTTAGCACGGACGACCCAGGGAGGACTTGCATGAGCACCCTCTTACTAGGAATGGAAAAAAGCCAGTGGAGGGGACAGGATTACACTCCTAGGACATGAATATAAAATAGTAAAAAACAGTGCCATCATCTTTACTAAAAGGTAAGGGTTTCTTAGCTTATTATGACAACTCAATACAACCACAAATGCCATTTAACTGCAATTACGGTACCATAGTAGTTTCTTTTTTTAAAAAAATACAAACCCAAAGCTTCTTGTCTTTAAAGCAAGCTTCCAAGTAATCACTTTTGGCACCAGCATTTCCCATGTAAAAATAACATGGTGGTTTTGGTTCCTCATCTACTTCTACTTACAACTCTAACCTTAAGGAATGGGAACTGGAGACTACCCGCGAAAGAAAGGACAGGTAGCCACTCCCTTAATAATTTTGGCTCAGGCAGATAAATCTGAGTCCAGAACATCCCAAAGCTGTTCCAGAAGATGCTGGACAGATCACAAGTCAAAGCTCCACCATCCGATTGCTCTCCCATACCAGTCAGACTGCATGTAAGATTGGAAGGTACTCTTCTAGAGGAAAATTAAGATCATGTCCCTGGCCCACCCTTTAGAAAAAAATATTTTATTTGATCAGGCTGATGAAAGCCCTGTTTCCAGTCTGGTAATGGGGAAAAGCAAATACAGACATGCGGCAAGAAAGAAAAAGAACAACCTCCCAAAAGTGTAACAAACTCCACAAAGGACGTGGGTGACATCCGCTTACTTTTTCTTGTCCTTGTCTTTCTTGGTTTGTTGAGAACCTGCCTGCTGAGCCTGTGACTGTAATAGCTGAGCTGCTGCCTTCTTCTTTTGAAAGTTGCTCAGCTCTTCCTCAAGTTCCTTCTTTTTTTCTTCCACTTTTTTCTTCTCCTCTTGGTGAGTCCTCTTTAGATGGTCGAACTTTTCATGGAGCTGCCGGGACAGAGACAGTGAGAATTGCATGGGAGGAGTTTCATCCCAGGTCCTGGTTAACGACCCCTCAAGTGTTTCTGCTGGCCCTGAAGCCTCCCTGCATTAACAGCAAGTCCCAAGCCTGCCTGACTTGCTGAGGAAAGCCCTGCAGTTAACACACACAGATGGTGGGACTGTCTGTTGCTGCAGGAATACAGCAGGTCTCTGGACATTTCCAAACCCCCTCACTGCTTTGCACCTAGTGCCAAGCAAGAAAGCACAGCCATTGGGGGTGATACCTTTCCCTGTACCTCTGCAGCAGCTCCTGCTTCCCCGTGAGGCCTGAGGAACAGCTTCCTGCCCTAGCAGGACATGTTCAGGAAGAGCCCTGGCCTAAACCCTCTGTCCACAGAGTCCACTGAGTTCCAACATACTCACATCTTTCTCTGCTTCCTTCAGCTCTGCTTCCTTCTCCTTCACTCGCATGACAAACATCTGCCTCATTTCGTCCTCCTTCTTCTGGAGTTCGCCCAGGAATTCATTCCTCTTTGCTTCATAAGTCTCTTGGAGGCTGTTGAAAACACACAAGAACCAGTCAGAGCTGTGTTTCAAGCACAGTCATGAGCTACCAGCCTTTGCTGATCTTACCGCTCGCGTTGTCTTTCCACAAAATATTGTCCCATGACCCTGGTTACAAGAGAGGCACGATGGCCACATCCCATCCCAGCTTGCTAGGTGGCAGCAGTGGGAGACAAATGGAAAAAGAACCAACAGGCTCCCTGTACATCACTTAGCAGGCAGGATGACTGCCCTGGAAGAGCAGCAGCCACTACACGAGAGCCTACAGCACTCCCCATGCCCACAGGGCCTGTGATCCCCCTGAGCCACACCTCCTCCCTTCTCCCTCTGCCTGTGCACTCCCTTCCTTCCAAGTGCAGCATTTGTGGAGCAGACACAGTGTGAAATCTGGCTTCATGTAGTTCATTAAGCACGACACCGACACAGAGCAAAATTAATTCTCACTACTCATTGCTAATGGACCCAGATCAGGAGCTTTATTATATAAAGCCATCTTGGGAGACCTCTTTCTCCTCTGACTGTCCAAGGGAGGCTGCACCTTTTTGAACAAGGAGTGTCCTTCCTTCTCCATACAACCACATAAATGGATTCCCTCATCCCTTCAATCCCTCCTTGCTCCTTGGCATTCTTTTATTTCCCCAGCACTGAAATATGCAGTGAAGATTTGGGACATAAAATATGTTGTCCACGCACCTCTGAGATTTTCAGAGCCTCTTAGGAACTCTGGACGCCAAATTCCTCTTCATATTATTCCTTAAATGGATTTGGATGGCCCAGCCATAATGATAGTGTGGGAATGATAACTATTTCCCCCAAGAAGCTTTTCTGAAAACACATTTTTTAAAAGAAAACTCCACTGATATCACACAGACACGTTGCATCCATGTGCCTGTGCACACATTAACCAAGGAACATGCTAATCCAAATAAAGTCAAGCTTCTGCCTTTCCTGGTAGTGCTGGGTTTTTTTGGTGGCTTTCTGTTGCTCAGTTTTGTTGTTGAGGGTTTTTCTGGGGGCCAGGGGGAATATTGATCTGGGGAAGAAAACTTGACAGATTATCCCAAGTCTTGTGTTTAGTTCTGTTAATTAACAGGCACTTCAGTTGCCTCCCCTAAAATACTCCCCAGCCAGGATGCCCAGAGCTGTTCTGGCAGAGCACTGGCTGCCCTGGAGGAATCACACCATTCCAGATGACCACAGCAGCCTCCCACACATGGAAGCAAAAATACTGATTCTAAAAATGACAAAAACCCTTCCATGGGAGAGCAAGGCAAGAACCATCTTTGGCTTCTTAACTACATCCAGAACCAGACCTCTCACAGCAGAAGGAGATCGGGAGACTCCAACCAAACCCTCCCTAAAATTCAGTCCTGGATTTAATACCCTGACTGTGCACACTGAAACTTCGACTCCTAAAACCCTTCTGAAGGCTCTGGCTAGAGCCTAGAAAACCCTGAGGGCAGTTGAGCCTTTGCTGCTCCATGAGCACAAACCGAACCTGCAATCAGTGACACGCTGTACTGGGGAGCAGCACAGCCTTACAGACTGAAATGGAAAGCTCTGTACACAGTTCACTGTACCCTGTACAGCAAACCATTCCTTGCAAAGCTCATTCCCAAAAACACAATGCTGAGTGATGGGGCTTCCTGTTAATTTGTCCCAGGTTCAAAGCTTCATTCTCTGCTGCAGCGACTCTGACTTCCAGAGGAGCCAAGTTCTCAGAGAAACTGGACTGGCAACTCCCAGGCTGCATGTGAAAAACACCAACCATTACAGCCCTAAGGAATAACAGTCCAATCCAGCTGGGATCCCTGCAGCTTCTCACAGACAAAGATGACAAGGGAATTAGCTTTTTAAGTACACAAACATATGAACCTAGATTACAAGAGTAACTCGATTCCCCAACACACCCCCACACACTGAAGGATTCCCTGGCAAATAATGTTCTTGGAAAAAAAGAAGTGTTTTGAAAAGGTCAACCAGAGCAGCAGAGAAACCAGCCCATGGCAGAAGGGTCTCTGTGCAGAGGACCCCATTTCATAGAGCACATGCCTGTGGGGATCCTGGTGCTCCCTCCTCACCTCCTGCAGCTTGGCCAAGCAGAGGGGGCTCTGCCAGCAAGGGGAGGGGTCTCAAGAATCACCAATTGCCCTTTTTCACACCTCACACAAGCACCTACACAGCACCCATGGTTTGCTGGGGTCTTCTGCCCTGCTGCCCCCGAGATTTTCCAAAGGCTCCCTGCTCCTGGCTGATGCAAGCTGGCTGAGGAGCAGCAGTCCGTGTGGCCCCAGTGCAGGGAAAGGCATCCTTTTGATCCCTGGCCTCAGAGAGAATGTCTTTCTCATTTCAGATATACATCAGCCTCGGTCAAACAGCTTGGGATCATGGGTTTTGTTTGTTTATTGGAGGGAAAAGGCACCCAGAGCGAGCTGCTCTGAAGTAGCACGTACCAGATGGAGAAATTCTGTACATTTTCATTTCCTTTCTACTTATAGCTTGGTCAAAAGAGGCCTCGTGTACAGGAAGCAATGGAAATTCCTAAGATTCCTCAAAAGGAAGGGCTGAGCCCATCTTAAGCCACTGCTCTCCAGAAAGGAAATCCAATAAAGCCTCACACTTGGGCTTAGTAACAGAACTGGGCTTGACTGAGTCCAGCAGAGTTTCTGTGCTGCAGAAGAAATGCAGCTGCACCAACTCAGCCAGCCAGAAATAAAGCCCCAAAGCAGTGCCAATCCCTGACACACACACACACACGTGTGTTATGGGGGTACAAATCCCCACTGACACACTTGAATTCTGACTGGGGTGGAGAGGAGCGTGGGATGCTGCTAAGGCAGTGGGGGCAGTTATGGGGGAAAAGTTGGGGAGGAATGGGAAACAGGAAATGGAAGGAGAAAACAAACACTCCCGCCCGAATTCCCACACAGCTGTTGTCCCTGGCTAACGACTCGGGCTTCAGACCAATAAAGCTGTCTGACAGAACAAACTATGCGTGCAGCAATCAGCCAAACCTCAAGCACGACACCGTGGCTCCCTCTTCACAGCTCACCTTGGACCAGCTGTGCAAAGCCCTGGAACATTCATCCCAGGATCTGCCCTTCCGCAACCCGAAACGCCTCGACGCGCGAGTCGCCCTCCTGCATTTTCCCCTGCGCTTTCTCCTGGGCAGGAACTGCCCGGCCCTGAGCAGCAGCAGAGCAGCCTGGCTGCGAAGCCCAGCAGTGTCCCAGCAGGCCTGAGTTGTGCCTCCCCACCTGAAGGGCTTGCTGTCTGGATCGGTGTCCTTGAAGCCCATCTCCTCCAGCTTGCAGCGCCGGTACAGCTCGTAGTGCCGGGTGTGCGTCTGCTCGCGCAAGTCCTCCATGTTCACTCGGATCAGCATCTCCCGCAGCTTCACAAAGTCACAGTGATTTTCGTTTTCAACTGCAAAGACGACAGACCATCCACGGGGAGAGAGAGTGTTAAACTCAGGTCCGCCTTTTTCCCCGGATCTGGGCCACAATTTAGCAAGCCTGTTCTTCAGGCACACGAGCAGACCTCCAAGCCAGCCTGCACCAGAACGCCTTGCTGAGCTAGGGGTGAAACTGTCCCAGCTCTGCCAACATGGGCACGAGTTCGAGACCTTCCGTTACATTTGCAAAATCTTTGTGTTGCCCATCTGTCACTGAGCTCCTGTCTCTCCACCCATTTTTCCACCAGCAAGGTGACGGTCCCCTTGCACAGAGAATTTCACTTTTCACTCTAAATCCTTGCACTGACTGCGCCCAAGCAGGCAAAGTCTAAACTCCATTTCTTAAACTATCTGGTGCTAGTTTCCTGGGAACCCAGCAGGATACATGTCAAGTCCAAGACTTCCCAAACATATCAACTTCTTTCCTAACTGTTTTTCCCAGTACCATCCTCTAGTGTATACAGCTGAAGACAGTAAGCCTGAAGCTGTTCCGGGGCCAGCTTGTACTACTGAGAAGTTGGAGAGTTTTGCAGAACTGTCCTGTCAATGTTCCCCTGCAGCTTTCTGGGCCGTTATCCAATGGGATACACAGCTGAAGCCACAAGCAGACCATCACCATCTCAATCCTGTACTTCTCAGTGCTGGTTGGAAAGTGAAGATCAGCCCTGCATCTTTGGCAGCTTCAGTATGGGCTGGGTTGCAAACAGCACCCTGGCCAAACTCCATTCTCTTGCAGAAAGGAGCTCTCAGCTCTGTATCCAGATCCAGGCTGTACTTTCTCAAGCTATGCAGAGATCAATGTTTTTTGGATCAGAAGGGGGCAGGATGACAAGGCCCGATTTGTGCCTTTGGTAACATACCCTGCACAACACCCCAGGGGTACTGCCTGGCTTTTGCCATCTTGTTGCCAATCTTCACTTCTTCGGTGCTGCCAACAACAGCAAAAGGAAGATGGACCTACAAAAGGAAAGGGACAATGAGGTTGGGGATTTCCTCTGCTGCCTTGCCAGGGATTGTTTCTCAAGAAAGCTGTTTACTGTGGCAGCTCTGCTAGACTGAAGTTGCTTAAATGCCTTTGCAATTCATCTGGTGTTTTAGGAAGAGCAACAGGACAATCTGGATGAGAAACCTGATCAGACTTAAAGCCCAAAATTCTGAAGTCCTAAAAGCTGAAGACATGTACATATTTTCCATATAATTACATTACCTTAAGGCCAGAACAAGTCTTACCAACTGTAAGTGAATTTGAACACCGAGGAAAAAGAACTTTGAAACAATAAAAAATAAATTACATCCTCCCAAGGAAAACTTCAGGGGGGGTTCTGCTGCTACAAAGAACTGCTAATGCAGTTAAAAAAGGGCAAAGCTGTGAGTAAGGGGAAGAGCAGAGTTGACCCAGCCCTGAGACGACATGTCTGAGTCACGGAGCTCTGCAATGTCCCGTCTCTCCATGGGTGTGGTGGTGACAATCTGGGATCTACTCCCAGAAGCGTGGCTCCTGCCAGGGGGGGAAGCTGGCCAGCCCAGCCCTGCAGAGCTCTCCCTGCCTTAACAGAATCCAAAAGGGCTGGGCACAAACTCCAGGAGCTGTGTCGGCCAAGCCATGGTCACAGGCTGGCTGGGAGGGGAAGATGTCAGAGCACAGGAGATGGGATTAACTGGCGAAGTTGTTTCCCAGCAGCCAGGCTGCACCAGAGGACACATTGCACACACTGCATCCTGGCAGAGCCATGTCCCCTCTCTGTGCCAGTTTCTCCCTGCTCAGAACATCATAGGCAGAGAAGCAAGGCAAGAGAGAGGTCTGGAGAGGGTCTAATATCCAGCTGGATGGGGTAATTGCCTATCCACAAGCAGTTGCGCAGGGAAACCCACAAAACCCTTCAAGTAGCAAGGAAATGGCTTAATTTGAGTGCACTTTCTTCAGGGCTGGCACATCCTCTTAGGTGTCACATGCCCTACTAAAACCACCCAAGGGCTCAGCCAACACTGCAGGTCACTGCCAGAAACCCTGAGCTCAGGTTCTTCCCCTTGTGCCTCAAGTCAGACACAGGGAAAACAGTAGTTTCCCTCTCTAAATCCCACTAGCATGTTAGGTCTACCCTAGCCCTGTGTGCCCCATGCTGGAGGAAGGGCAGTGAGGTGAAAGCCAAGCTGCTGATGGCCACCAGCCGTGTGGAGAGCTGGGACATCACCGACCGTGCCCCGCTCTCTCCGGAAACCGAAACAAAGGCAGCAGTGAACCAGCCCCCACTGAACAACTAGTGGTTGTTTGGGACAGGAAACCCAAACCTCAGCTCTTTGCCCTGACCACGTCAGGGCCCTGCCTCCCATCCTCTTCCTTTCTCGAGGTGGGAATACCGCAGCAGGACAAGGATATGGAAAAATGCTCAGAGGAGAATTGTGTGTCAGACAATGAAGCGTTATCAGGGCAGGTATGTCCAGCCCCCTCCTGGCCAGCTGGTCTGTGCTTTGATTGCAGTGTTAAAGCCAAATAAAACATGGCACAGCCATCGAGGATGGGCCCTCACAAAGCAAAGGCAAAGAACCCCCCAGATAACCTACACTCATCGTGGCATTGATCTCGGCCACCGTCTCTTCGTCGGTCGGGAACTGGTAGATCTGGACGCCGTTGCTGACCAGCTCACTCATGATTTTACTCTTGAACTTGTGCAACTCGTTTTTGGCAATGGTGTCAGCCTTGGCAATGATGGGGATGATGTTCACCTGCAGGACAGAGACAGAAGCTGCACACACGGGACTGCACAGGTTGTGCCACCGGGAGAGGACAGAGCAGGACACGCAGTGACAGCCCCACAAGTGCCACCAGCCAGCAGCTCCTGCAGATGACCTTCTCTGGGGCTGCTGCTGCCAGCAGCACCTCAGACAGGATTTACAGGCAGCAGTGATGATGGCCTTAAAAAGCAGTCAAATGCAATTTGGCAACATGCTATTTCCTGTCCTGTCGAATTCCCCTCCTCATCTCCATTGGCTGGACAGGAAATGCTGTCACAGATAATTACGAACTGTTAACCAAAGAAAAAAAAATCACAGAAAGGAAATGACCATCTGGGCACATCTCCATCACAGAGTCACAGGGGCTTGCTGAGGTGTTGCCATAAGGGACACCCAGGCAGGCAGCAGTGCTGCTGTTGCCCTCATGGGAGGTGGAAGCAGATGGTCCCTGTCCAACCTTGTGACACACGGGACAGGGGCTGGCAGAAACACAGACAGGCTCTCCCACCTGTGTGCCCTCACATGCCCCCAGACACGGCTGTGCTGCAGGACCAGAGTTCCTTCCTCTCTGAACAGCTCTGAGATCAAAGATCAGTTACCAACTCCCTTCCCCAGACAGGCTGTTGGCAAGGATAAGGATCCTGCCTCCTTTCCCTTTCTCCTCCCTGCAGAAGGACAGTTTCTGTTTTTGATCAGGCAGGATTTGCTTTTCTCTGCAACAGCAGACAGAAATGGTAGAGAGGATAACAGTGGTATCAACCTATATGAAGGGATTTTAACTACAATACTTGAAAATCCTCTTCTATTGCATCACTTAATTCTGTTTGGAGGATGGCCTGGAGTTATTAAATCCCCTTGGGCCAAAAGACAGAACACAAATGCCAATTAGCTCACTTGGGGTAAGTGTCCATGACCCTATTTTCAGTTGAATAGAGCAGGGAACCTTCCACATCACTGTATAAAACCCAATCAATAGGCCCCTCTAGGAAATAAAGAGCCACTGCCCTCATTGATCTCCTGCAGAATCAGGATGCAATGAGCCAAAGGTGCATGGTGGACTGATTCAAACTGCTTAATCATGATGTAAAGAAGTACAGAGAAAGCTTAGTTGTAACTACTCAGGATTTACATTTGGTACCTCGGTTATTTTTCCTAAAGGAAAAGAGGTGAAACCTCCTTTAAACTGTGGTTTAAACCAAGCCCACGAGGGTAACTGGAAAAGCGGATGCCAAGTAACATATTTATTCAGATCCTTGTTTATGAGATGGCTGCTAGAACACCACTACATGTGCCAGAGAAGATCAAATCACTGTTTGTGTCTAGCTGGATGTGGTCAGAGCAAACCAACACAGCATTTCCCTTCAGTTTTCACTGATTAGCAAGATGACCTGAATTGTCTTTATTGACTTTATAGCTTAGCTGTGGAGCATGGGGCCAAGTCAGGGCTGGAAGAGAGCAGGAGTCCAAAGTTAATACATCTCTGCAGCACGTGAAGCACCACAATGACGCATTGTAGCAACCTGCCCAAGGGACGCTTCTGACACAGCACCTCCGCAATTCTCCGCTGCTAACAACACACATCATTTTCCTGAGCAGGTGGCAAGACAATAAAAGGGGCCGTGGAGGGGCTCAAAACACAGGCAGCAAGTACCTTACTGTCGAGCTTCTTCATGGTGACCAAGTCCAGGGACTTGAGGGAGTGCCCGGTGGGCGCGATGAAATACAGGCAGGCGTGGATCCGGGTGTCGTGGTAGTTGAACAGGGAGCGTTTGATCTTCAGCTCCTCCTGCAAGTAGGCTTCAAACTGGGCATCGATGTATTCTACTATGGGCTTGTAGCTGGAGAGAGGAGAGGCACGTGGAAAACCAGGGAATTAGCTGCTGGGGCATCACCAGGAGGCTTCATGGGTGCTCTGGATGTTACAGGACAAGTGCTGGTCCCCACCAACCCACAGTCCCTCCTTAACAAGTGTGTGCTTCCACTTGGTGCATGGGGAAGTGTAATGGACATGACAGCAAGATAAAATGATCAGAGACCCTGGATTTGCAGCCTTCCCGATTGAAGATTGCTGCTCTGCCAATCTCGCTGAAAATTATCCACCATAACAAAATTTCAACATGAAGTCATCACCTGTTCCCTAGCTTGTCCAAAGTTTCATCATCTTAAAAGAGGGAAGGGAGATTCACAAGAGAGTAAGAGGGACTTTTCAGGAATTGAAGCCTCCGAGCAAAGCTCAAAAAACAACTGCATTGTTTGTGGACTTGGAGGGGACAATTTTGTTGGAGAAAAAAAAAAAAAGATAGGGCATTGCAACATAATCTGACTGACTGCTTTTATTTCCAGAAAGAAAACTTCTGCATTTGTTCCCTCTCCACCAAGGGCAGCCTCATGGACACCACTAGGTGGGTTTCTAACAAGATTGCTGCTCTGGTTTCTTGGCTTCCGAAAATTCTGTCTCTGACCACAAAAGCCCCAAAACCTCAGACAGAGAGACATGTTGCAAAGACAGCAGTGAGAGAAACGAGACAGCACCATAAAAAAAGCAGAGCAAACAAAGGACTGGGGAGACAAACCAAAAGAACAAGGAACAGCATAACTTGCTGGATGAGGGAACACCCTCGCAGGGAGCAGCGAGGGATGTCCAAAGACGAGTGCAGGAGGAGGGGTCCTCGGCAGAGCCCAGCTTACCTGTCATCTTTGTTAATCTGATCTCCAAACCCCACCGTGTCGACAATGGTCAGCTTCAGGCGCACGTTGCTCTCCTGGAGCTCGTAACTCCTGGCTTTCAACCTGACGCCCGGCTCGTTGTGCGTCGCGGGCTCGCTCTCGAACTTGGTGTTGAACAGAGTGTCCATCAGCGTGGACTTGCCGATGCCGGTCTCACCTGTGAGGACAAAGCCAACGTTGTGTGGTCTGTCTGCTTTTCCTCATCTCCTCCTGGGGCACACTCACCGGGTTGAGGAGTTACCCCACGTGGGGAGCAGGGGAATTAGGCTGCATGCATGTGGCTAAGCAAGATAATCCCTGCAGGAACAGATGTCTTTGGAGACAGGCCCCATCTTTACCAGACCCTCAGGACTGAACCAGGAAATTTCCTCATGGAAACAAGTTGTACATTCTCTTAACTCCACGTTTGATTCCCAAGGAGATATCTGATTTTATTTTGTTTTGGCCTCTTTAAGGTAGTTTTATTCCCTTTTCAAAAGGGTCACCCAAAACCAACAGCGCAACTTGGGCAATAAAAATTTGAGACAGAGAAATACATAAGAAGTTTTTTTTTAAAAAAAAGAGAAAACAGCACACTGCTCAAATACCAACTTTTTCAACTTCTTTTTTTTTTTACAGGTTCACTAATCCCCAGTGCAATTAGTAACACGGGTGACAGCATTAGCCTAAATCCCATTTCTAAGTCAAAAGTGTTTGTTTAGCAATTACACTCTCAAAACAGCTACTGCTACCCATGCTGTGAGCAGGGCTGGGCTGAGCCACCTCACACGAAAAGCCAAGTCCTAAACTGATGGCACAGATGGTTCATCTCTGGAGCTTCAGATTTTAGGGAGCTCCTGATGTGAACTCCTGCGTGCTGGGCTAAGATGGGCTTCGCAGGCTTCACATCCCAATTTTAAAGTCTCACATGGCAATGCCAAAGTGAACCGTGTCCTTTCCTCAATCACAACTTGAAAATACAATTTTTTTCAATATTTGTTCCTTGGACAACCGCAGCACTTTGTGCACAATTTTAACGTGGGGTGAAAATTGGTGGATCGACACGTTTTCCAAGGAAAAAAGAGGTGGATCAAATTGCTAATGGAGACATATTAAGCCATGCTAAGAAAGGAATATTTACTGCAAGAGAGAAAGGCAATTAATTTATGCCATTTTGATCAAAGAGCTGCCTGCTAATCGGGCTGCTCCCTGCTGAATTGAAATGGTTTCATGCTGCTGCACGGGTCACGTGGGGGCTGGCAGCTCGAGTGTGCACAAGTGCAACTGTTCCCTTATCTCCTTCTTCACCACGCAGAGCTACGGAGAGGAGCTGAGACTGTCTGCCAGACTTCTTGTCAGCCAGTTCACAGAAACCCTCAGTTCGCTCTACAAAATCACAGTCAGAGGGTTGTGGGGTTTTTCCAGCTAATTAATGTAACTAATTAGAAGGGACAATACTCACTTCTAGCGGGCTTAAATGAATGGAATGAATGGAAAGATGGTGTTTGTAGCCTGCTCTGCCAAGCTAAGAGTAAAACCCAGCATTTTTGTCAATTCACAGAACCACATTCTGAGTCCACTGACAAGTTCAAAGCTGGTTCGGCTCCCAGCTCCCTGGGGCTGGGCAATGGATTTCCAACCGTGCAGTATACACAGAGTACCAAGACAGCAGCTCCCTCTCTATAGCCAAGAGAAGATGTTGCCTCCTTGTATTGAAATACAATTTGGGGAAAGCAACTCAGGCTATAAAACCAGCTCACAGCACCCAGATTAAATACAGCAGAGGACAGGTGACAGGCTTTGTTCTCCAGTACATCACTTGGAGACTAAAAATGGCATCGTTTCCAACCGGAAAAACTAAGGATGCAACGAGACAGGCAAAGCCTGGAAGGGAAGGAACGCGATTTGGTGAGAAACAGCCTCCACACCCAGCCCAGAGAAAGGCAGATTTGAGTTAACTCTCTTTTAAAAATATATTTAGCTCAGTTCCCCCATGGGCAGCCTTTGGGGAAAGCAGCGCCACAGGGTGACCAAAGGGCTGGATTTTAACAGCTACAAACTTGCACGTTTTGACTCAAAGGACAGGGTAGGTAAAAGGATGCCCAGGTGACTTACCCACGCAGAGGATGTTGAAGCAGAAGCCCTGTGATGTTGACTTGTTGACCAGCTGGTCAGGGAGGCTGTCGAAGCCCACGTGGCCGGAGAGGGACAGGTTCCTGAGGTCATCGTTCTGTAAGACCAAGAACAGAGGCATTCAACAGGGTTGCAGCACCCCTGCCAGAACCACATGCACAACCCAGAGTGTTTTGGGACACAGGATCTGTCTGCCTTAGGTTTGCCTTCCAAAGGCACTCTGCTTTTACTTCTATCAGGAGCTAAAATGTCCCCAGCCCCAGGGCACGCAAACACCACCAGACTGTTTCTCCATGCCTGCCACTAATAAAACACCACTTTGTGCCCATTTGCAACACCCAAACACGGTTTCTGAGGGCCTCAGGATCCCTTTGGCATGGCTACAGCAGGACATGGCTCAGACAGCAACAGTGCCTCCAGAGCCCCCTAAATCTCTCTCCACTTTTCCAGGCTTGGACAGGAAGGGAACAAAGCGAGCGTGCTGCTCTGCCGTGCCTTGGTTTACAGACACCTCAGCTGACCCGAGGTGACAAAGCAGGGCACCATTCCCAGCATTTCAGTGACCTACAAAGCCCCCAGTGCTGCCTCTCCATGTCTTCAGCAGGAAGAAAGCCAGGCCAGGCAGCCCAGAGGTGCCAGCCACCTCCTGTGACCCACTGTCCTCCTCCCAGCTGCTCGGGGTGCCTGAGCTGACAACATCCAACACTCCAAAGCTGTTCTGTGCAGGGCAATGGGGCAGCAGGAAGGTCTGAAACAACTCCAAAGTTATAGCTAGGGCTTCTCCACAACAGCTGTCCAGTAATCCATGGTGAAGCTCAGAAAAACAAGCCAATCCAGCCACCCCTTCCCTGGCAAACAGTGGTTGTGCCAACATCCTGACCATAGCTAAACCAAAAAATCCCCACCAACCTAGACCTAGAGCAGCTCTGCTGTTATTTCACCACGTTTTTCTCTCAAAGTTTGTTGTCCTTAACTCAGGAGATACTAACCTTCCTCCAAAACCAAACACTTCCAGCAGAGTCACTCCACCAAGGCCACACTAAATTACAGCTTCAGCCTGGTTTAAAGATGCTGGAAGCACTGTCTCCTCTGCCACAAAATCAGTGGGCTTTGGACCAGATATGGAAAAAGACACTCTTTGGTTGATAAAATAAGAATCAGAAGTGGAGGAGGACTTCCCACTCTCTGCACAATTGCTGAGCAGCACCACTTCCCCCCCCAACACGTATGGGCCAGTCACCAACTTGCAGGAAGAAATGAGTTACACTGGGCTGTTGATGAAAATAGACTCAGACTTAAACAAATACCAAAAGTCTCTGAGAAAAGCAACACCTCCAAGTGAAAATACTTCAGTCTGTGCCACCACCAAATGGCACAAATGCCATGCTGACACACACAGCCTGACACCTGAGCCTTCTCTCAGCAGCCACACCAGGCCTGTCTGAAGGTCTGTCCAGCCATCTCCCCGTGGACTGACAGCTGCTCACCAGCACCACACCACAGAAGCCTAAGCTGATTGAGAGACACCACGTCCTTCACTGAGGCTGGGTAAAGAAAGCAAAGCAAAGCCCAGCATCTCATTTACCCACAACGATCATTTTCCTGGGAAAGTCTCAGGCAATGGAAGGAGACCCCGGGATTTATATGTTATATAAATGGGCTAAACGAAATCCTTGTAACATTGGTATTTGCAACACACCAATGGGTTTGGGTTTATGATCAAGTGAAGGGAGCTCAGAGCAGATCCCGGGACGCAGGAAGTGCCCATGACTCACAGGCTTCACAGAAAGTGGTGGGTGTCCAACTTCTCTCAACACAGCATCGTATCTCTTTCCCTGATGTATTTTGGGAAAGCAAGTACTGCCTCATCATCAGTTACTCAGCAGGAACGGGAGTTAGACTCATCTCCTGCATCTGTGTCAGTTATTTTTTGCTGCAGACCTTCCCTGCTTTATTTCCCAACCCTTGCTTTTTTTTCCCTGCAAGTGGCAAACATCAACAGTGGAATAAACAAGAACTTATCCCTGCACTTTGCAATGCCAAGTATTTTTCTCAAGCTGTGCTGCACAACGGGAGGCAGAAGTGTAGCCTGATATCTGCCCAAAACACCAGAAAGCTCATGAAAAGCTCCGAGGCCCGAGGCACAGCCTCCAGCTCCCTCGGTGTTCCCAGGATGCAGCACACCTCCCAGGGCAGAGCACGCAGAAAATAGATGCAGTTCTGCACAAGTATCACAGGCAGGCATTTTGGAGAAGGCAGGAGAGCAGAAGGAACTAGATTTCTAAATCTCTCCCTCCATGCACAAGCAAAAGCATCGTGCAACCAACCAGCCAGTTCTGCAGCACACAGATGGGCTTGGAAAGCTGACACAGTTTGGGGGGAGCTGCAGAATAACCCAGAGGAAGGACCCAAGGGCTGCACAACCTCCTACCACTGCTGCCAGGCCTCTGCTCTTGCTCTCGCCCTCTTCAAGGGGAGGGCTTTATCCACAGGGAGAGGAAGGCTCTGCTGGAGAGCGACCAGCCCGATTGCTCAGGGTATCTTTAGCAGAACAGGCGAGTGATTCACACGGTCGGTCTGGCAGAACAGAAGTGTTTTAACAACAAGGGGGTGCTAAGTCAGATGGACCCGCTGCTCCGGCTGGGAATCACTGGGACAAGCTCCTGAGCACAGACAGGGGCTGGGGGGGGTGATCCCAGCTGAGTCATCCCACTGGGAACTGGGCACCTCCAGCTGAAGAGCAGGTGAAGGCTCCTGCCCCACGTAGGAAATGCCAGAGCCCCCATGTGCTCCAACAGGAATGCTACATGTATTGATTCATTTATTTATTATTTATTTATTCCACACAGCTTTTCCTCTAGAAGTCAGCAGCGCTGCTCAGGCACCTCACCCCAAATGGGAAGGTATATCATCACCCTGCTTCGCTGCCTTCCTCCTAAGTGCACTCCTCGTTTTCCCTCAGTGGATGAACAGAGCTCAGCACAACTCCTCTTGGCCAAACACTACACCTACACATGCTCCTGGACTAAAGCACCTCCTCTGCTGTCACTCACAGGAACACAGCCCCAGGAGACGCCTTAGTAACCACAGGCAAGTCGCTGTGTCTGGCAGCACTGACCAGTTAAAGCACAATGAAGGAGTAACTGTTTGCCAAGCACCTCTCCTTGCCCCCAGCTTCAGCAGCCATGGACAGGATCAGTGTGGGTAAAACTGCAGCTCCACAGACTCCTGGGGAGATCAGCCAGTTTGCACCAGACACGCTGCTATGTTCTGGTGTCTGCATGTTCTCTGATGATGTCAGAGAGTTTAAGACATCCCAAGAACAGTCTTTATTTTTAAACTCTTCCTTAAGACAGTCGTGTCTCCTTTACTAAGCCCCGCATTATAGAGCATCTATTCCCTCCCTCTTCCCACACCATCCCATGAGCAGGAAGCAATTCTGAACCTCCAGAGCTGTGTGCAAACTCCTACAAAAACTAGAGAGTTACACGAACAAATAAATGTTTGTGTCCTGGCAAAGGTGCTGATCACTCGACCTCTCTTTGCAGAGAGCCCTACAAGACATCCCACAGCCGATATCCCTTGGGTCAACAACGATCCTGGAGCTGCTGTTATCACAGCTGCTGCTTTTAACCCCAGCAGGGGAAGGGGTAAGGTAAGCAGAGACAGTCCCCCAGAGCACAGCATCTATCTACCATCACTATAAAGAGACTCATCCCCAGGAACCCATGTCCTAGTGCTCTTCATTCTGAGGGGGGAAAAGAAGGTCTTTGCAGTCTCAGAACTCTGTCAGATCCATTTTGGATCTGCTTTTCTCCATACACAGCTCCTGGTGGCAAAGGTTTTATAGGTCAAGCAAGGCTGAAATGGATGCTCTGTGGAAAAGCCCGGGTTTGCCTGGTTGGAAATCAAGTGAAGCCACGTGAAACAATTCAGCTGATGAGGAACGTGCAAGGAGAGAGTCAGCTCATTCCTCCTAAGCCACAGCAGCTTGGCAGAGTTAGCAGGAACAAAGGGAAAGTTATTCTGCCTGCTGGAGTCAGGAATAGTATCCCCATGTGTGGAGATAAAGGTGTGCCCCGTGATCAGAAATGCATCCCTCCCCCAGAGGCAACACGCAGCAGAGCTGTGTCCCCACGACTCAGAAGGTATCTGCCCTTCTCCTGGGTAGGAAAAAAAAGCACCATTCCCAAACTGCTGAGGGGAGAGGGCCCACGAGGACACCTGCAGTTATTACCCTGGACTCTGGTCTGCTCTCTGTGCTCAGGGCTTAGCCACGATGACTGTTCCCCCAACCCCAAGCCAGCTCCTGGCTGAGCCCCTTTAGCTGTAAGGCTGCTGGCAAACCCTTCCCCTTGGGCCCCCGCTGGCCCACTGCTGCCGGCGGCTGGGGGTCAGCTTCACACGGCCTCCCAAGAGTTAAAGAAAACAAAAACCAGCCTCAAATTCAAGAGGGGAAAAATGCTGGTATGCCAAATATTGAGCTCAACCACAAATATGAAGCAAGTGTTTAGTTATTCGAGGCCGCACGACTCAGGAGGCACCTTTAAGAAATCCTAAAAGCTTTTATTGTTGTCAGCAGCTCAGGCCAGCAACATTTTTGACCCGTTACCAGGCACACGTTCCTGTGTTTCTGAAGTCATCTCACATGTTGCACCCAAAGCCAGGGACCTCAGGGACAGTTTAGTCTGCTCAGACAAAAAAGTGGCTCAGGGAAGAGCAGTGAGCACAGAAGCCAAGAGCAGCCAGTGAGAGACAGATCCACAGCACCCTCTCCATGTCAAACCTGAGAGCTCCTGGCCCTGCCAGCAGGGCACCAAGTATTCCCAGTGTCTGTGCCATTGCAACAGCACCCACAACCCCCCTCTCTTTCCTTTCCTTACACAGGCTTAAGGGATGGTCAAACCCTTAACTGTTGTTCAAGGGAACTGATGAATAATAGCTTGGGTTGAACTCAGAAAGCAGGAACAACTCCCTTCCCCTCCTCGCCGTGCAGTGATGCCACAATAAGAGGGCCCGCAGCAATCAATCAGTTAATCAGCTCGTCAAGAGGAAGGGCTGCTTGGTTGCTGGTTTAGGCTATGATAACCATCAGTGTCCCCAGCAGAGGAGGGGGAGTTCCTGTCTCCACGCTGCTGCTGCTGGCTGGCTGCAGCCTCGGGCAGATGTCTCCACAAGCTTCTGAAGTCTGGGAGGTCCTCAGTTGGGGTTTTTCCACCCCCCTTACTTTCTTTTCCCCCTTCCCTCCCAACCGGGAGAGCAGCCCCCTGCGGAAGGCACATCCTCATTCTGTACATCAATGTGCCAACCAAGCCGTGAAGGCTCGTGCCTCCCGCCCTGCCACCAACCCACCCACCAGTGACTCACTGCTGCAGTTACTGTCCCTGAGGGATGGACGGCAGGAAACCGTCTTGGGCTTCCTGGATAAAAGCTGGCCCCAGCTGCAGCAGCTTAGGGACACACAGCTTCTTACGAGTCCCCAGCAACGTCTGCAACAGCAGCAAGGAGCCAGGTCTCCCTACTCCCAGAAACGGAATACTGTCACCAATGGGAGACCAGGTCACAGGAACACAAAAAGGCTCTCCTTGAATGTTTTGGGTTTTCCTTTTAAACCCTGAGGATCAGGATAGCAGAAAAGCTTATTTTGTGGGAAGAAGGCTGGAAGCAACTTGCCCAACAAAGCACTGGGCAGAGCAGATGGGGAAGGGCAGGTGTGGGTCTTGTGCTGTCCTTCCTTGCACGGATTACTGCTCTACAGATAAAATCCCACGGATCTTGAGAATCACCAGCCCAAGGAAGCTGCCAGCCAGAGCAAGCAAAGGGTTCCCTAAGGAGACACCCTCAGAGACAGGGTGATGCTGGGCTGGGTTCCACTGGCGCAGGCATAACGTGCAGGAGTGCAGCTCTCCCCAGGGCTGGCTCCCTACATAAAGCAGGGTGACAGTGGGGACAACACTCACCGTGTGCCTGCCAGAGGAAAAGCCACCCTGCCCCCAAAGCCCAGCTCCCCCAGCAGCACAGGCTCGTCTCCCTGCCCTGTAGCACCAAACATGCCGGTTCCCAGCGGCGTGCGAGTTGCAGCTGCCAGCGCACGGCAAGGACACGCTTCCCGAGGCACGGCGGCAGGGAAGCGGGGAACTGCTTACATTGGCAAGCTGCGGGAACTCGGCAGGAGGATGGAGGGAAAGGGATGCAGTTGCATTCTTCTGGAAAGAGGGAAGTCAGCAAAATCTGACGATTCAGGAGCGGCTGTAAAGAGCGGGAATGAACATTTGTCTTCGGGCAAAACGCTTGGCTAAAGGTCAGCGCAGGCTCGGAGCACTCACAGTTTCATTTATGCCAAGAACTGACATAAAAGACATTTTCCTCCATAGGTTTCCAAAAACCACGGACCTTTCTATTTGGAGTAAAAGTGACTAATGCTTCTAACAGCCCCTGATGTCACAAACTGCTAACCAGCAAAAAAAAAAAAAGCTGGACTTCGGGGATGATAAGGACCATATGTGCATTCCAGCAAGGCTTGTAAACTCACTGGAGGGAAAAAAAAAAGAAAAAAGGAGAGAGGAAGGAAGGGGGGGAAAGAGACCTAATGTGACAAACAAGAACGAAGACCATCCAAAGGCAGAGCTCAATGAGAACCAGATGCTCTTTGCTTCTCTGGCCAACGTCTCCCCTGACAGGAGACAGCGTGCAGGAAGGCATGTTGCTATATGGACTTTAGAAACACTTTTATTTCTTTCTTTCAGCTCCTTTGCCCTTTTCCAGCCCTTCTGCCTACACAGTCCCACACCACCACAGATAGAGATACAGTCCAGCAAGACAGCAGAGAGGAAAAAGCCAACAACCCCCATTTCCTTCTGTATTCCACTGTCATGCACTTAAAATAGCCCTGAAACAGCTGCACCACAGGCCATCAAAGGAGTGGATTTATACTTTGCTAAAAGCCTTTAGCTGGAGGCACCACAACACAGGCCCACCACCCCAGTGAGGTGACAGGGTGACACTCAGAGGCCAGGAGCTCTCTGGGACACTGCTCCCGGGCACACAGCAGCAGAATCAACACAAACCTGGAAACAGAGCATCTAATGCCATTGCAAAGTTTCCCTCCAACCTTCTTCCCCAGGCTTCCACCAACTCCAGTCCAGTTGGGGGCTGTGAACACAACCAGAACAGAAGAGAGATCTTGAGAGGGGAAAGCAGCCCCAAGGCCTTGCTTACCCAGCTGTAACAAGGCAGCCCTGTTCCAGCACCTGACTCCAGCTAAGGGCTGCTCTGGACACAAAAAGCAGCAGTTTTCCTTGAGGTGGTGCAGGCACCAGCAGGGCTGCCTTGCAGTTCCTTAACACTGTGTGTTCTTTCCTGAAAAGCTGCAGCCACACATCCAGGGCACGTTCTCTCAGCTCCTATTCAGCAAGTTCCAGGACTGAAAGGTGCCCCAGACCGTGCTCTGGATAATTAATGAGCCCTGGGACTTACAGTCAGGATCCACATGAATACAGCTTCAGGTTATTTACGAGTTCTCTTGAGTCTGGATTAAAGTGTTCAGATTTATCACAGTAATTGTCTTCATATCCAAATCCTACAGTAATACTCATATACACATACACAGGGCTTATCCAATGCCCAAGCACCACAGCAGTGAGTACAAACAGGTCTTGACATCTAAAAAAAATCATCATCCAGCTCCTTGGAAAATCCCTTCCAGGGCTTTTAGAGTCTGAACAAGTGCTAGATACACACTGGAATTCCCCAGGGAAGCTCTGCTGGTCCAGCACTACCAAAGATACACAAATCCAGTATGGACTCAGACCAGCTCCTCTTAAATTCACATGCAACATGCACATGCATACATGACACTGAGCTTACTAAATAACAGGCCAGACAAAACATTTTGGGTTTATCCAAGTCCAGTGTTAATACTCTCATCAGCAAAGAGTTCACAAGAGTGTGGTTCTGACCAAATAATCAGAAAACAACAACAAAGCAAGAAACCCAGCTTTGAATGAGTTCATGGCATGGTCTAACATGCTCAGTGTTGAGTCACAGCCCTCACATCTGCTTCAAGAAGGAAAACAGAACACTCACAGCTCCTTATGGCACACGAAGCTCTTCCAATGTGCCACAGAAGGCACTGAATATGAATAAGGAAAGGTCAGTCATCAATGAATAATGAAGATTGCAAGCACTGTTTGCCTTAGTGCACAGTTCTCCATCTTCAGCAAGAACAACAGTAGAATTAAGTTGAACTGAATGTGCATGCAGAGGAAAAGGTGAAGGTTTACTGGATTATTTAGCTGACAGTTTTGAATCATCAGTCCATAGACCTCGAGCTCTCAACTGACTCAACAGTAACAACCCTCCCCATTTGCCTTCAGCAACTCTCAGTTGTCCTGCCTTAAGCAGGGAAAGCCATACTGAAGTTTTTATAAATAGGAGCAATTCCCCATTTCAACTGAACTACTTCCTTCCCTCCACCTCGTTAATTCCAAATTTTTGTGGTTGCCTTGAAAGACTGCATTTTCCCTTTCCAAAAAACTCAACCAGCCAGAGCTCTTCCAGGGGAAAACACATCTGATCCAGAGCCAGGGCACAGCAGTAACACTTGGGTAGTTAGCAGGAGTTGGGACTAGAAGGCCACTCTATAAGAGGTTTTTTTATCCTCCCTGTGCTTTGCTGCTACAGACACCTCACGCTTCTGGAGTCTATCAGCAGTGCAAGACAAAACATTCTTCTCACATGCAGCCCACAGACAGGAATGTTCACACAGTCCTCTCCACATCCACACATTTGCTAAAGGGCAGGATCATAAAAGCATTTGATGGCCACTACAATCCTGGTGATGCTCCAAGTCACAAAGAATCCCTGGACAGGACACCGGCAACTGCCCGACACACACTCCAAACCATGTGAACTCCACAAACACAAGGCTAAAGAAACATTTCCAGCACCAGAAGAAAGGATTAACTCTGTAGTCACAAGGAATTCAAGGATGAGCTTTACAGCCCCAGTGTTTGAGTTGCAGCAGAGATAAACCTTTTACTCCAGAGATTTAAACCAACTCTCAGAACATGAAGTGTTCAATGACGATTACGTTCTGTACTGGAGTTTATCTTGAGCTATTCCTCCTCACACCCCAAAAGGGCTTTCCTTGTACCCAAGGAACACAAAGTAACATAGTAGGAAAAACATGACACAGCAAGACAAATTCCCAGCACGGCAGAGGCCACCAAGGTCTCTTGGGCAGCACAGCAGAACACCCCTGCCCTCTCCAAAACGTGCAAACACACCGGCACAGAATCCAAAGCACCAGCTCCCCACAACACGAGTTTTCCCACGGGAGATGAGGGATCTTTGCCTCACCTGTAGGAAACAACACAGAGTATCAGGCTTGTCAGACAAGGTTCTTTTGCAGGGACCTAGTTTCCAACACCTCTATAACCGAGGCAGGGATTCCTGGGGAATAAAATAAAAGTTTTGTTGGTGCAAGTGGGATTTCCTTGTCAAGGCAATGAGGCCACAGCACAGCTCAGCAGACACACGGGCTCCTGAGCTCTTTGAGCCCAGCTTCCCACCCCAGGGTTGGATCCTGGCAAGAGGCAGTGGGGCTGTGCCAGCACTGAGGGCAGGGGGTGCACCTGCAACCAGAGCCCCAAATCCTGCCCTGTGCCCAGCCCTTTGCTCTGAGCTCAAGCCCAACACCTGCCAAGCCACAGAGCAACATGTTACTGAAATCTGTGCAACTGCCCCCAGAACTCCCAGCTTTATGCCAGGCGCTGTACACCAGAAATTCCTCGAGTTTAGTATAGAAAGTGAAGTCAGGGGTGATAACTCACTAGGGAGGCCATGACAGAGCCTGAGTGTGCTGCTGAGGTACAAGCTTTCTAACCTGTCACACAGACCAGACACCCAGCCTTTCCCTGGCAACACAGCGCTGGGAAATGGCAATTTCACATCGTCAAGGATGCTGAGCAGCTTTAAAGCACATTTATTAGTTAAATCCTAATGATGCCAATCGAGTCAGATGCAAAACTGGCATAAGTTGTTACATATGGAAAAATCTGCCCACGACCCCCCTTCATGAATGTGACCAAAGCACAAGCCCGTTACCTTTTCCTGCCTCCACACTGCCTGGAAACTGAGTCTCCCCATTCACAGCAAGGGCTTTGGAGGCTCCAGCAACACCCTCAGGTCCCACTCCCACACTTTCCCTCAGGGGAGCAGGTTCAGATGCTTCCAGCCCCCGACCCTTCAGCTAACTGGGGTGTCTCCATAAGCTTAGCTTTTCTTGGTGAACAATTCTCATTTTTACTCTAGAAAAAGGGACATGCATATCCCAAAACAAAAACAAAGAACAGTGGGAACTGTGTATAAATGTACAGCACGTGGAAATAAGTGAGAGAAAAATATTTTCATTTTGGTTGTTGCTAAGTTTTATTAAGCTAAGTATTGTTTGAGCATCTACACACTGCTCCTAAAGGAAAATACTAACAGTTTTTCTATCCACAAACCTGCAGTAGTGGCTACATTCCAGACACCAATTAAATGCATCCTGTAATAATAAAATCCTCTTCTGACTTACAAATAAGGACTTGATTCAAAATGCCCTATCGACTTTGTGCTTGGTGTGTCCCCCCCAACAATGGCTCCAGAACCAGCCTTCCAACAGCTGCTTTTTCCCCAAGCCCTCCATCCCAACCCAGTCCTTGACAGAGCTGTGTGTTCAGAGCTCATGCTGTGTGTCCAGTCTCAGTGGTGTTTTCAGCCCTGGCACAGAGGGGTTGGATGTGCGGGGAGCAAACAAACCACAATTATTGGGAGGCAGGCAGGCCCTGATCCTGCCCTGTCCAATGTCAAAGGCTTCTCATCCGCATTCCAAGGCTCCCAAACACCTTTGTGAGCTGGACCTTTGGCTTCTGGTATCTCAGTGCTCTGCCTGCAGCGTCTCGACAGTTTAATTAAAAGCAGGAGCCTGAAAGGCTGGAAACAGGCCGGGGAGAGCTGCTGGGATCACACCCGGCTCTGGAGGCTGGGCCGAGGCAAGGCTTTCATTCCTTCAGGTAATGGGACCGAGCTGCCTTGGAGCTGTGAGACCAAGTGACCTGCCATGCACCCAGGCACTCCAAGGATCCAAACAAGGAAACTGTCTTCCCAAATGACAGAGGTGCCTGGGAAAAGCCAGAGGCTAAAACCATCTCCCTGTGTTGCTCCCCACTTCTTGTCCGGTGCATGCAGCATTCACGCATTTAATAAATCTCTGCTACTTCTGAGCATCCTGCCCAGAGCCCAGTGCAGCTCTGCACAAAGGCTGGGCTTTAGGAGCTAAGTGGGACGCTTCCAAACATTACCCAGAGCTAATCCAATGTTATTTTTCCCGCAGCAGCCCGCTGCTCTCAAGATCATTGGCAGAGATTTGCAAACCACTGGCATTCACCCACAGTCTCTGGAACCGTGTTCCTCCAAATTCATAAATTATTCCACACACAGGCTGCTGCAACATCCATTAGCTGTCGGTGGAGCCCTGCTAAAAGGTTAAACTGGAGCCAGTATCCACCCCCACAGATTAATTCATGTTGGCCACCACATTCTGCTTCGACTGTCCACCCCAGTCATGTTTGCCTTTTGAAGGGAAAGCAACGGCAGATGGATCCAGACTTTAATTTCTGCCCTCCTGTCAAGACTTGTGCTGTAGCAACTCACGCCACGGCCTGTGACAGAGCAGTGCTCCATGAAACCCACACTTGCAATGCTCTTGTCCCATACAGCCCAAAAGTGAACAGAAACAAGTCTCCAGTGGACTACACTCCTGGACAGTCCTGCTGCTCACACGGGTCCTGGCCAAGCTGAACACAGGCCTGGGAGAATCCAAAGTCTTGCAGCCTTATGGGCACAGACAATACACGTTGCACTCCACAGCTCAAGCACAGCTCTGGGAACGGAACATTTTGCAGAGCTGTTTCTCTGAGTAACAACAATAAGCAAGGGGATTTGCCATTGGCTTGCACCTCCCGCCGTTATTTTACACTGTAGCTTGGCTGCAGCTCAGTGCACTTGGATTTCTCCTCCTGGAAGCATCGGGATAGGCAGCAGGACACGTGAGGTACCCCCTCCCTAAGCCAAGCACTGAACTGTTCAGCTTGGCCAGCACATACCACACAACAGCTGAGCACGGGTCCTGCAGGGAGCAGGAGTGACTGCGACAGATGAGCAGCGGGGCTGCCGAGCAAACAGGCTCCACCGCACTGGGCTCCAGCTCTCTGCAGCAGCAAGGCCTTGGAGACCTGACAGAGCAGGTAAAGCCTGCCACAAATTCACGGAGCCAAACCTAAGGATTCGGGAAGACAAACATACCCAAAGGCAAACGAAGCCTGCTGGGAGCACCAGCCTCCTGCAGGGGTCTAGGGAAGAGTAGTTCACATGAAGGAGATCCCTGCTCTGACTTGCTCGATGGCTCCAAGTGCTGCAGACCTGACTATCCCAAAACTGGGACACAATTCCCATGTGCAGTGCACGTTTTTGCCCTTGGCTCCAGTTATTTAATGAGTGCTACCAAAGCAAGGGATCTGCTGCTGCACATTCCTTACTAACACTGCAGCCTCCACCTCCACATCGCTGGGGTCTGACAGGAAAGCAACAGAAACATGGGAAGCCTTCTGAGGGGAAGGCTAATGCCCAGCTCTCTCTCCCACAGCTGTCCAGGAGAAGGAGCTGGGTTTGTCCTCGCAGCATTAAGGCTCCCAGTCTGCACATCACATCCCAACACAGCACGAGAGCCTGTGGCACAGGTCGCCCTCCAACCCCGGGAAAGAGAGCACAGGCCACAGCAGCCCTTCAACGGGCACATGATGTTTTAATTCACATTTTCTCGGTGACCCTAGGGGTGCAAACTGGAGCACAGACCTTAAGAGCAGACTTGCAGAACCTTCCTACTTGCACAGCACCAGGGGGACGGCACACATGGAGCCATCTCCATCCTCCTTCCTCCCATCCAGCACCACTGAACTCTGGACACTGGGCCATGACCCTCCTCTGCCAGGTACAGCACCAAACCAGGAACACCAGGCTGCTTGGGTTAGCCTGTGCAAAAATACTGCTTTCCTCAGGTTGTATCAAATCTGGTAATGCACACCCCATGGGAAAAACACTTTTCTGAGCTCCATTCCTGGCAAGACCAAATCTGGAGGAAACAGAGCCGTGGACAAACAGACAGGAGTCACACAGCAGACTACAATGTCAAACAATGTTTTATTTACACAACAAAACACCTCAGGCTTTCATGTTCAAGCGGTTCTGGGCTACAACACAGAAATTAACTATGCCTTAGGAATGCTCTAAGTGAAAATTGCCCTCAGTTGCATTAATGTAAACCCAGAGAAACAAGGTCAGAGTTACTCACACTTCTAAACCCTTCTTCTTTATTGTTATTTCTCCCTGAAAACATAACTTGCCTATAACCTTATTTGAATAGCTATTTTCTTGAAAGTGGTTTTAATTAAAAGCATTAGTCTGGTAATGCCTCCGTGCCACGAGATCTCATTTGATCTGGTGCAACAGGGCAAGGTTTGCAGAGGTGACTGTGGCTGTGCTATTAATTCACTGATCACAACTTGGCACCTCACAGAACGAGGGAGGGAATTATCCTCTGCTTTACACAGGGAGGAAACAAAGGCACACCAAAACAAAGGCACTTGCCCAAAACCACCCATCAAATCAGAAGCTGCAACATTCACACCACGATAGCCACACAAGCCCTAATCCCAAGTGGCTCTTGTAATTAATGCTCTAATAACTAATAATTGCTCCACTCCAAATGCTGAAGAGCAAGAGTGCTTTCCAGCAGGGTGAATATGCAGCTACCTGGAAACACACAGCCCTGGTCCCCTGACACTGCTACTCAATCACGTGTCAGGAACCAAAGTGAATCGTTGGCATTGTTCAGTGACCATCAACTGTGTGTCCCAGGAGGAGAGGCCCTTCTCCCACGAGTTGGATATCTTCCCCTTTCAGCCAGCTCCTTTGTAATTCAGAGCACCAGGAGGGTTTCCCACAGCCTTGCCCCAGAGCTGTTCCAGGGCCCAAGCAGACACTTCCATGCAGCTCCTGGATCCGGTGTCACCTTCTGCCTCCAAGGACTTGTTTTGCAATCACCAAACCCTTCCCTTCCCCACAAGACAAGGCAGGGGGAGGAAAAAAAACCCCAAATGAGGTCAAATGCTCCAAAAAAACGCCAGTTCCTTTCTATACAGGGATTGCAGTTGGGTGCCATTTAATCTCAGTTTGCTGCTGTCAGATATCTGCTGAAATTCCCTGCTTTGCTCTGGCTGCCACATTAAAGTGCCATGTATTTAATATTAATGAGGCAGATGAAACAGAATGAGAGGAGGCTGGCATTCCCTGTGATAAAAGACAGTCTGTGGCAGAAAAGCACTCATTTAAAAGCATCAGGGATTTTTCTTGGCTTGCAGTTGCAACATACAACATACAGGAAACCAACAAACCCCTTTTCAAATGTAATTAAAAAATCTTAATCCTCTGATTCTGTAAGCTAACAAAGGCATTCATTGTTTCATAAAAAAACCACAACAGCAGCAAGTTGAGCTACCTGGCCACAACTATGGGAAGCTTTACAGATAAAATTGCTGAAACAGGAGTCCAAAAATTACTTCCCCCCNAAAAGGCACAGTGCCAAAGTCCAACCTGGACAGGAAACAGATTTGAAGAAGGAAAAAGCAGCAGCCAATGGATGCGGTGGTGAAGTGGTGTGATTTATCACCAGAGCAAGTCACCAGACGATCTGGCAAAATCCCTGCTCCTCTTGGGGTCTTGACATGAAGATTTGAGGGCTGTGCATATGTTCAGTCCCAGATGGCTGTGTTAAGCCTTATAATCACTCCTGGCATTTACAGCAATACCTGCTCACAGGATGACAACCTAATCTTTTAGCTGGAAAAGCTGCGAATAAATGAGCGCTCTTTCCAATTATTTAATTCAACAGCTCCTGACAATACCAGTCTTGACACCTCTAGTTAGGAACAAAACAACAAAGACTACTGAAATAAGAGTTAGCATGCTGTTTCTACCTTCATTCTGCAGATACACAAGAAACCCAACTCCACCAATTAAGACAAAAGGAGACAGAGAAGAGAAAAATATTTAATCATATGTAGGAGCAAATCTAGCTACACTTACACACCATTTCTTTACTGGCATTTCCTACACATATCTGGAGGATGTGGGGAAATCCAGGTTACTGCAGAGAGACGCCATAAACGAGTGTCAGTGACAACCCTTCCAGGCTGCAATTTCTCTTTTCCAAGCTACTCTGTTTCCTGACAAATTTTGTCCCAGAAAAATTAAACCAGGACCATCAGCCTGACATTCTCCATTCCTCTGAAAGCTGCCAGAAGCTCCCAGGCTGACTCAGACTGGGTTTTCAGAGGGGCTGAAAGGAGGTGATTTGTGCGTTTCAAAACAGCAAAGTTTTGGCTGCAGCTACAGGTGGGAACCTCTACTGAGCCTCCTGCTTACACAGGACATGGTAATTCACTCTGCACCCACTGAACCCACTGGGGAAACACCCAGACTTGGCAGAACACCTTCAGAGCCATGGACAGCCCTAAATTACCCTGCAAAGATCCCTCTTAGGATTCAAAACAGTTTCTGGCCTCCACGCCCACCACGTGAGAGAGGTTACTATCATTTCTGAGTGGAAAACATAGTATCAAGGCAGATTTCCAGGAACAGTTTCTACTAGGACTACTGGTGCGCACAGGAATCAGTTCTCAGGAGCCACTGGCAAAGCAGGCAACAACTGTAGCAAACCCAAAATGCTCCCAAACAGACCCTTCCATTAGCTTGTGCCAAGTATTCACGACCAGATCTGGGAAAGAACTAACCCGCAATTACAGTATCTCAAGAACATACTTCCCGCTGCTAGAGCTCGTCTGAAAATACATCTGGGATGCAGGAGTGACAACACAAGATCCAATTGGACAATAAAAATGCCTAAAGAAGCTACAAACTGAGATGAAAGCCAAAAACTCCCCAGAACAGTAGCAGTCTGCTCTCTGACAGCACCTTATGTGAGATGCTACTATAAAAAACCAAAAAAGCCTAAGCCTGCAAGAAAAGATTCAGCTCCTTCCTATTTTGAGCAACTTCAAAAGCTCTAACTGCAAATTCAGATCCTAAGGCTACTTTGCCACTTTCCTAAATGCAGGCACAGCCCGTATTTTTAAGTAAGAAATCCCAAAGATAGCTCAAGACTTCTAAATCTGAGCTCAGCAAAATAACTGCACTACCAGGGAAGGGACAACAATGGCCTTTGGGCTACAGGGAGTCACTTGGATGTAATGAGCAGGGACTCCATAGGAGAGAGCTCTGCTAAAGGAAAACCACAGGGAGCTGTTCCTCCTCCTCATGGCTCTCTTTCTCCACTGCCTCATGTCTGGCCAAGTGGACCTTGCCTACACCCACACCAACCACACCCACCCAAGCTGTGGACAAGAACAGCTCCAGCAACTCCTTCAAGTCCTGGCCCACACGTCTAAACCAGACACTGTGGTGTGGAGGATGGGGAAAGGCTTCCAGATGGGATGAAGGAGCCAAGACGGAGCATCTCCCATTCCCATCACAGGGCAGCACTCCCAGTTTTATATAACGTAGGGACAAAGAACAACATTTGGGGTAAATTTTCGTCACCTCTGCTCCTAGCTAAGAGAGCAAGACCCTGACCTTGGTTTCCTGGCCCTGCTTTGGAGCATTCTCCAGCAGAATCAGCAGTGAACTCTGCCCACGCCGGGGTGTTTGTCTGAACCATTATTACGCATCGCTTACTACAGCAGGCTGGAGAGCCGCTCACAGAGCTGGAAGCGAAGGCTGCTGGACAGAGTACCTAAAAAAAGCTTCAAGTACTATTGGGAGGCTTTTTTTTGTTTGTTTATTTTTAAACCACCTGGTTGCATCCAACTGTCCTACGCTGAAGCTGCTTCAGTATCTTTTCCTGCAAGAGCCACAGTGGCTTAGAGGAGTGAAGCCTGGAGCCAAACCATGTCAGTGACAAGGCTGGACAAGGCAGGAGCGATTGCCAAGCCAACAGAAGACACTGTCCCCCTGGCACCTCTCCTGCAAAGCAACCCACAAGCTACTGAGCAGCCTTGTGCCCATGCTCTTGGAGCTACCTTGAGGAAGAACCATAGAAGGAGAAGCACCAGCCCTCAAATGGCTCGACAGCAGGCAGCCAGTCAAGCTTGCTCTCTCAGGGGAAAGGGACATAAAACACAGCTCTGAGTAAGTATTTTACTTCTCAGATTCATGCTGCTCGTTTAATCAATGCCCATCATTATTTCAGGGGCCCTACTCAGACACTAGAAATCAATTCCCCATCATCTCCTCTATGCAAAGTCAGGACTTCCCAAGCATTGCCAACAGATCCTTACTCCAGGTCAGCTCCCTTCATGCTGGAAAAGCCAGAGGCCTTGAGCACAGGCTGGACACATAACTCACCCCACGACTGAGGCTGAAAAAAGGCAAGGAGGAAGCAGGTTCCCACCATTGTTAACATCAACAGGGGCAACCAGAATTGTCTGAAAAAATTTCCCACAGCAAGCAAGGCACCAGGGTGAATGAAGGAAACAAAGAGGTCACAAACTAAAATACAGTCCTGTGTGCACCACCCAGGTCCACATCCTTGGTGCAGACAGCTGAGCCAGGCCAGGCCCAAGAAGCTCCAGTTGGCAGCAGAAAGCAGGCAAGGAAGCCAAAACCCATGTCCCAGCCATGGCAGCAGCCCTGACAGTGCCACCCAAACCCACAACATCACGTCCCCCAGGAGGAGAGTGCACAGCCCCACCGTGCTGGACAGCAGGGATGGCTCAGCCTGGCAGCTAACTTGCAAAGTGACAAGCTGCAGAGTAGCCAGGGCACTGCTGGTTTCTGCCTGGGGCACGAAAACGCACTCCCTGCCCTCGGGTCCATCCCCCACCCGCTGCTGCCCCAGCCACTCTCTGACTCAGCTCTACACCTGCAATTGCTCTTCTCCCACCCAGTCACACCTTTGGCAGTGAAGATGACCACAGACTTGGCTACTGAGAGCACAGAAACAGAGACAAGAAGGCTCCCCCCTTTTCTTGAGCTCATCTCTTGCTCTACCTTCCCATCGCTCTCTCCTTCCTCCCCTCCATGGAAACCAGCAGTCTCTCATTATCAAGTATTTTTAAAACAGATGGAAGAAAACACTGCGCTGTTTTAATCTCTCAGATAACGTTTTCGACAGTTCCCATGTACAATTTGCACTCCAGCTTCGTTTTCCTTCAGTTTTTGTTTGACTTGGAGAGGGGTACACATCAGTGTATACGTTCCAGTAAACACGGGTCTCGCTCCTTTAACATGCCCAAACTCTGATCCTGTGAACAGTCAGGATAAACACACTACTAAGAAACCATCCCACAGCGGTCAAGACACTGGGAATTAGCCCAGGAGGAAGAAAGGGGTCCCCTACTTAGCACATCTCAACAGTTTCCAGACTGCCAGTGGCTTATCTCACATGGAGCCCAGATGACCATGCACATCCTCCCAGCCTGGTGCCTGTTTAGGCACATGCATGGCTTTCATCAGCTGGGAGCTCCCACGGCAGCTCCCAGCACCAATCCTGCCCAAACTTTGCTTATGCATGCCTTTACATTTACATACCCAGATCAGTCTGCATTAAGTCAAATGAAATTACAGGCAGCGCATTGCACATGTGCCTTCACATCTGTGGGATCAGGGCCTTAAAATGAAAGCTGCCCATCCCACCAAAACACGCCCTGCTCAGCTACAATTAAACACAGACACTTCAGAGCAGTTTGCTGAAGTTATTTTTTATGCATGCTTTTACAATTACCATAATGTCATATCCTGCCAGGACCTAAAAGGTTGTGACTCAGGAATGTTATCATTGTTTTAAGTCAAACTGACTCGCTTTTGGTTTCATTCCTTTCCTTTTCTTTCCCCCTTCCTTTAATTCTCCCTCCAACTAGACTCATGCCACTCAGGGCTCAACTTAATTGCATTTTATGGGAAAGTTGCAAAGGTAAAGCTTCCCCAGTCTCGCCTTGCTCTAACGTATAATTACTTACTTCTTCCAGCTCCCTGCCACCCTCCCAGCAACACCACAGCAGCGTGCAAAGTGGGGGCAGAGAGGATTAGATAAGAAGGTACACGAGGAAAAACACCCCCAACATCTCCTGAGTGCCAGCCCACTGTCCTTTCTTCTCTTATCACCCCAAGATAGAACAACTCCCTTCTCCAGCAAACACCACTTCCCGAGGGTGAAGGGTCTGCCCACCAGCTGCTTTCAAGGAAGCCGAGTGCCCTCACCCTTCCCTTTCCCGCACCACATGGCTCTCGTGCTGACGGATGCTTTATCCCGCAGCCAGTCCCACCGGACTGCACTCGGCAGCACACAGGAATTTGATTTAACCGCTGCAAAAAACCCTCTGTGAATGCTGGTTTGGGATTGCTCGTGGACTTGGATTAACCAAGAACATGAGAGGCTGAGCATCGGTTTAACATAATGACAAAAAAACCCTCACGTACTCCAGCAAACGGCAATCACGCCTTGCAATAAGCCACGTTCCGCAGCCTATTCATGTTGTGGGGTGACTGCTCCGCACAAAGCAAAAGGCTCTGCCTGGCAATACCCTTCAGCCTGCCCTAAAAACCGGCTGAAGCCATGATTTCAATGCATCTTCTTACACTGAGAGGCAAACTTCAATTTCCAAGCGTGCTTTAGACCTTAAGATCAAGGAATCATTCAAAAGGAAGCTTTACAAATAGCTGGTATAATGTACAGGTATTCTGCTAACAAACACCAGCTCTTATTTTGCTTAGTAGCCTAACTTCCCCACCTCCAGTAACACCATTAGCCCCATCTCCATACATTTGCTTTGCCACATCAGAGGAACCATAGAGCCCTGCAGATCCATTAGCACAAAATAAACGCTAAAAGACACTGTCTCGTTCTAGTCACATCTTGAACGCAGACCATTTTCTTAATACGCCAAGGAGCCACATTCAAGTCCTCGGCTCATGGGCAACATCTGTGTAACTCGCAAGCACTGAAAAAGTTGCCGGGAAATCGGTCAAGCCTCTCCCTCCGCCGGACGACGACGCACAAAAGTGCATTCAGTCCAGTCACGGCGGAGTTTCATTCACGTTTCTGCAAGCTGGATGCAAGGGAGCCCTTTCCTTTTCGGGAACACCATCTGTTAAGTTTTTGTGGGTTTGGGCTTTTTTTTTTTTTTTCCCCTTTCTCTCCATAAAGCGGAAAATTTTGCCTTTCTCAACACGGTCGTCAAAAAGCCCTCCCGGCCACCGCATCCCCAGAAAAACGGTCACGCTGGAAAACGCGAGACACGCGTGCCCCTCGGAACACCTCCCCCCCGGGACTGCCGCGCCTCGCCCGCCGCAGCCCGGAGCCTCCGGCCGGGGGGCTGCAGGCACGTCCCGCCCGCCCGGCTGCCCACCCGGCTGCCCGCCCGGCGCGGGGCACGGCTCTGCCCGCTCCCCGCTCTCCCCATCCGTGGGAAGCGGCGGGGCAGAGACACCGAGAGCGCGGCCGCGGCG
>VXBA01003194.1:226450-286856 GCA_013399895.1 Serilophus lunatus
TGGCGCTGCGCCGCCCCGGCCCCCATCGCCGCCGGCGCTGCCTGGCGCCGGGCCGCCCTCTGCCACACCGTCCCGATCCCCACCGCCGCCGTCGGGCCCGGGGGCGCTGCCCCCCGACCGGCTGCCTCAGCCCCGGCCGTCGCCGCAGCCCCCCGCCGGGGGGCCCCTACTGAAGGCCCCACAGCCCTCAGCGAGCCCGGGGGGGCGACCCCCCAGGGCACCCTGCCAGTCCCCGCCGCTGTCATCGGGCCCCAGGGCGCTGTCCCCCACCGAGCTGCCCCCGTCCCGGTCCCTGCCGTTGCTGCCCGCCCCGGGGGTGCTGCCCCTGTCCCGGTCCCTGCAGGCACTCCCTGCAAGCCCCTCCTCATCCCCACGGCTCTTCCCAGGCCCAGAGGTGCTCCCCTCCACCAGGCTGCCCCCATCACAGTCCAGGTCCCTGCAGCAGCTCCCCACCAGGTCATCCCCAGCCTCGCCGAGGGCATTCAGGGGGCTGACTCCCGAAGGACCGACCCAGCCTCAAGTCCTGCTGCTGTACCCGTGCCAAACCCTGATGCCGCCACCAAGTCTTGGGGTCCTACCCCCTACCAAGCCACCACCATCCCAGTCCCTGCCACAGTCCCCCACTCAGTCAGCCCCATCCCGCTCCCTGCAGCCGCCTCCTGCCAGGCCTCCTCCTTCCCAGTCCACGCAGCCAGCACAGGGCCCCGCAGTGCCTCAAGCCCCAGAGAGCTGCCCTTCAGCACCACCGCCTGTTTTCAGGAGCATCAGGTGCCAGCTTGCCTTGTCAGAGGCGCAGGACATCCTCAAAACGCTGCCTGAGGACGGCGGGCGGCAGCTCCGCACCACACTCCCCAGGAGCTCCTCTAGGAACACCCTAAGCCGGGGGCCATCGGTACCCCTGGGACAGCGGGAGCACGCCTGGCTGGTGGCAATGTCAGCGGGGCGCTGGGCTCGGGTGCGGGGCCTCTTCCTGGAAGAGCCCGAGCTGGCCCTGCAGCGGGACTTCATGTCAGGCTTCACGGTCCTTCACTGGCTGGCCAAGCACGGCGACGGGCCCGGCCTGCAGGAGCTGGCGGCGGCGGCGCGGCGGGTGGGGCTGGCCCTGGACGTGGACGCCCGCTCGGGCTGCGGGTACACGCCGCTGCACCTGGCTGCCATACACGGCCACCAGCTTGTCATCAAGGTGCTGGTGCTGCAGCTCGGCTGCCAGGTGCAGGTGCGGGACAGCAGCGGGCGCCGGCCCTGGCAATACCTGGGCGGCTCCACCTCGGGGGAGATCTGGCAGCTCCTGCAGGCGCCCCGTGGCACGATCATGTTCCCCACGCAGCCCCTGGCGCGCAGCGTGTCCTCAGTCAGCAGGGCCTCCCCGTCCGCTGGCAGGGCAGCACTGCCCTCCTGCCTCAGGGTGCAGCACGGCCGGGGGACAGCATCCCACCGATCCAGCAGCGAGAGTGACTGAGAAACTCCGTGGCACCCCCTGCCAGTGGAGACGGGACCTTGGTGGCCTTCCTGCGAGAGGAAGCCATGAAGGCAGAACAAAGCTGTGAAACAGACTGAACCTATTCAAGAATGTACTTTTAAATTATTCCAAAGAACCGTTGTCTGAGCCTCTCTGCCCTCCCTCCCATTTCTTGCTTTTCTACCAGTGAGAGGCTGCAGTAACTCTGCTGGAAGCTGGCAGAACCCTTGGGAGTCAAGTGCTCTGCAGGGGCCAGCAGCAGCTGCTGTGTGCAGCCACAATCACCAGCTTTAGTGGGACCATGGGTTTGGGGGGCAGCTCAAGCCTGGCGCCAAGCAGGGTGGAGCACTTGCTTTGCCTGAGAGTGGCAGACTGTTGTTAGCTCTGCTGTTTGCAAACCACTTGTTTACATCACCTAAATTCTGGGGAGCAGTAAAACTCTTGCATCCCTTTTTAATCCCAGCAGATTAAGGATGAGTCCCACTTTTAGAAATGCAGCTGATCAAGATCCAGCCTTCTAGCAAGAGTCCTCAGAGAGTGAATGGCCGGGGCAGAGGGTGGCAGTGGGAGAACCCCGAGTAGGGAAAGGTGTTTCCCAGGCCACCTTGCCCACCAGCCCCTGCCCACAGGAATGCAGGGCAGCACCACAGCCCTGCTCTCCTCCACAGCTGCCAGGGGCTGCCCAGCAGCATCAAAGCCATTCCTGCTTCTCCAGTTGCTCTCCTTGCACCACGGGACTAGGAAGTGGTACCCACATTGTGGCCACAGCCCTGTTCCCACGCCTGGGGATGGAAAGCCTTGTGGCAGGATCCTGTGTTAAGCACAAGGGGCTGTGCTGTAGTACGGGTCCCAAGCTGGCAGGGGGAAGGCAGTTTCATAGCCATTTCCACAGAGACCCCAGCCCTGCACGGCCTGTGAGGTGTTTATGTGATGGGAGCAGCCAGGACTGGGGGGCTGAGTACAGTGAAGAGATGTCCAATGCAGTCATCCCTCAGAGCTAAGGAATAGCAAGCTGTCTTTGGGAACCTCACTGGGTTATGGGGGGGGGGGTCTGTAATGTACTCCGCTCTCTGATTGAGCATAAATGAGCTTCTAAAGTGTCAAAAAATGCAGTAAGTTAATCTTGGACCTAAATGGGCTCTCCTATAGATCCTATACGAAGGCAGGGAGAGAGCTAAGATGCATCGGACAGGGATCCATCACTGCCTGGTTGATGCTCCTGCTGCTGGGTGACCCCAGCTGCAGGACCAGTGAAACTGGGGCTGCTGGCTCTGCTTCAGTGGGAGGCTTTGGGGCAGACCACAGCAGCAAGTGGGACTGCTCATACGTTTGAGGCATGCGCCTAAATGCCTGCAGTTTCGGGGAGGAACGGGAACGAGGGCAGCAGAACCTGACCCTTGCATAACACGCATGCCAGGGAATGCCTCTAGTCCTTGCCCAAGCACTAATTGAGGTCTCTGCTTTGCTTGGGGTTTATTTGAGGGAGGAACTCTTTCCTGCAGAAGGGAAGCTACTCTGCCTCTGTGGCCACAAAAAGCTGTGGCCTGTTCCCAGCCTGGCTCTCTCCTTTCACAGGGAAAAGATCTCTGTAAGCCAAAGGAGTGTCCTGTCAATGATCATTCCCCTCTGAGAGGACAACACAAACTTGAATTCATAAGAAATTCAACTCTGAGCTGGCCCCTGAGCCATTGGCACAGGCACCTTGAGGGGCCTCCAGGGCTTCCCCACAGAAATCCTGTGTATCTCCCTTCCTCTTCAATCCAGCTGAGGGTTACAGAGCACAGAGAGCCTCACGGAAGGGAGCCCAAATGAAAGATTATGAGCTCACTAAAGCTGTCTGGTGAGAGCATATCTTTTCTCCACAGACACCTACAGCTTCCAAAGGATAAGGTTTTCCCCTTCCCTGCTGCTAAGGCGGTGCTGCCTTGGGATTCTCGTTTTACAGCCCTTCCATGACCTCTCTCCGTGACGCAAACCTGAGTGGCACCTCTTTACCTGCACGCTGTTGAAGACCTCACCTGTCACCTTTTGCAAAGGCCTTTTCTCTCCCCAGCAGTGTTGTTAGACTGCTGAACTAAGCAAGTTGTGACCTAATTTTGTGACCACTGATTGCTTGTCTGTCGAGGTGACACAGATAAGCTGCTTTCTCCAATTTTTAAATTATAAGGCAACCGTTAGGAAGTTCCAGACTGAGAAGAGACTTTCCATGCTGGATCCAGTGTGCATTCACTCTGGTTTATCACCTTAGGACTGCTAATATTGGTAATACTGCACAGCTCCTACACCATGCTGCTTAAAAGCAGTCAGTCACTGCTTGTGGGAATCACCACTCTTTGAAACCCCAGAGAGTCTCATCCTCCAAGTTTTCTGCTGGTGGAATAAGCAGTGGACAGGGTGAAACCCATCTCCAGCCCGTTGTGAAAGGCAGGGCCAGATCTTCCATCAACCATGCCTGGAGGAATCACACTGCTGCCCTGGTGCATCACAGATCCAGCCACCCAGGAATAATCCACCACTGGATATACACACATGCAGCCTGAGCATCTCCATTTCAAAGGGCTCCTGACCTCCTTCCTACTTACTTGCCAGCCTGCCTGGCCCCTCCACACCCGTGCACGCTGCTGTTTCCTCATTGCAGCTGGACGTGGCTCCTTGCCTCACACCCAATCCAGGCATCTGATTTTGCACCACCCTGAAACACGGGACATGTCATGGATTAATGCACAGCAGCACTCTGCCCTCCCCTCTCGTTGCATTTTAAAACACACCTCACACTTGACAGCTGCCTGATGATAAAGTCCACCCCTCTGCTCTCTGATGCTTATCTCTGACTCCAAAATCCACGTCATTCAGAGGAGGAGAGTGTACTTTTTTCATGCAATAGCCTTTGCCCATCACGTACTGTGAAGCCTGAGCACCCAGAGCCTTACAAAGTTAAGGGGAATGTGACCCTGGAGCCACAGTACCCCCTTGTCACCACCTCCCTCTCCTGGGGCACACACTTCTGCACACACTCATCTCATCAAACTACTAAAGGCAGACAGCACAGCAGAACTGGAAGTTCCTCTTGTGAACATCTCCATTAGATTCCCAAATTGTGGCTCTGGTGAGACTCATGGCACAGCCTTCACTCAGGAGCTGCCCAGGTGAGCTGGCAGCCCTATGGGATTGCACAGCTCTCAGTGAAGTCTCTTTGTTCACTGCCAGCTGGCCTTTGCCTATATGGCTTCTTAAACCCCAGGAGTTGGAGAGGGGTGCCTAAACCAGCACTCAGCAGTGTTGAATGTCCAGGGGGGTTGGACAGGGAGTCCCATTTTGGGGCAGGGATATTCCTTGGAGATACGAAGCTCCTCCCACTCTGCAAATCCAGAGGCACTTCCCATCTGCAAACACACCAAATGTACATTGAACTTCCACAGCAAATTGCAGTGCTTCAGTTCTGGGTTTTTTTGCAAGCCTCTGGACAAGGACCAAAGGCTGGACCAGTGGTGGGAGCTCAGCTCAAACAACCCAAGAGGCTTTTGTGGAATGAAGAAAGTGTTCCTGGGCAAAGGAGATGAGCAATAGCACAGAACATTGCCAACCCAAGCTGATGGCCAGGGCACCCTTTGAATCACAGCACTCCACGAAGCAGAAAGAGAATTTGTAGAATTTATAAAAAACCACATTGAAGATTCTGTCACACAAAATGCACTTTTTTTTTTCCCTACTGTGACGAATGCCTGTTGAATTAAATAGTTTGTGTACAATTCCAGAGCGAGAAGAAAGTCTTGCATGCTTTTAGCAAGTAATGAGACAACCTCAATTACTGCTGAATCCTGTTAAAGGTAGAATTGCTCATGACTAGATTTCCTGCAAGTAGCACCAGATGGCAGGTTAGCAGAGTGGGGTTTACAATAAGAACTCCCCCCCAGTTAACAGCACGGTTTTCTCCAGCCCAAGTTTCCTCATTAAATGAGAGTTATTGGCCTCTCAGGGAAATCCAAACATTTTCTTTGGAAACCGAGTCACATTGGAAAGCACTAAAAGTAGCATTCTTAGTTTAATTAAAATAATACCCCTCATTCCCAACATGGAGCTGTTGAAGCAAAGAGAATGTGTTTTACCATTAACTGAAAGGAATGTATTTTAAGATACCAAGAAAGGCTTAGTGTGAGGCAGTATTGTGTTCAATACCTCACTGAGCACATAGTGCAACAGCCTGTCTGTGAAGATGCTGATGAGTGATCTGGAGTAGGCTGGTTTTTAATCAATAGAGCCATTAATTTGACCTAGTAGAGCAAACTTCTTTCTGGATGGTTTAAATAAGCCTAAGTCTCACGGTGCTCTAAATCTGCATTGGATTTTGGGAAAGGCACTTCAGCTCCCAGGGTCTATCAAGGCTTCCTTACTGCACAGCCTGTTCATAAAACATAAGCAAACTGTTTAAGAAGGACATTGTTTTCGAAGTCAGAGTTTCTGTTGTGAAGGAAACACCCACCAAAACCATTGGCAAGATCTTCCACACAAGCCTGTCAGTCTGTGTGTAATTCTATTGCTGCCACGGGAGGCAAGGACCAAAATCCTTTGAGCTTCCCCCTTGTTGTGGGGCCTCTGTGGAAAGAGTGCTTGGTTTAAATATTTTCTTTTGGATTTCCTGCAACATAGCTCTAGACTGAAGGAATGCTCTGATGAATTTGATACCAGAAGTGTTTTATGGTCTTTAATGTAGCCCAGCGTATTCTAGTGGAAGTGAGAATCAGAAGAATTTGAGTTAGTGTGTCTCAGACCTGGAGTCCTGTAACAACTCCACAGGGAACAAATAGCTTTGCACAGCTAGGCACAGGGCAGGCGTTATCTCGGGCTGTCCAAAGTCCACGTGGGAGCTGCATGTCACTGGTAAACAGAAGAGAATGTTTAAGGGAGTCTCCCAGAGAGGACAAGAAGTACCTCTCAGCCTTCATGGGGAGGGTAGCTGCTCCAAGGATGCAGAGCTGTGCTCCCCCCATCAACAAGCACCGAGCTCTCCTTATCTCCCCTGTGGTTCTCACACTGCCTGGTGATGGCATTTAAAGTGGCCCTAGAAGAAAATGGGGAGCTGATAAGGATGAGGGCAGGGTTTGTCCTCAGAGCCAGGCTGTTTGTGAGCCTGGGGGCCCGAGGGACAAGTGAGTACCACGCAGCAGGAGCTGTGAGCTCCCAGCAAGCACAAGGAGCTGACAAATCCCATCAGAAATCCCTGGTTTCTGGAGAGGGGGCTGAGCAGCCTTGTTTCACAACAGAGAGTACGTACATATCAAAACACATCTGCTTCCAGAAAAAGATGAGCCATTGCACGGCACTGTACCAAGTTGTACCTCTCCTGGACCAGACATGGCTCGAGTGTTTCAGAGGGGAAAAGAAGGAATGAAATGCTCTTGCCAAGGCAGGGCAGCTCGCAGGCAAGTGGCTTTAATAAATACCATCCGCGGGAGGTCAGTAAGCCTGGCGGCCTGGCCTCCAGGTTAAGACACAGATGGGCACAGTCAAGGGAAGTTGCACATTTTTCTTTGCATAAAGACTGGAGCTGGTTTAGTCATCTGCTGAATGGCAGGCTCAAGGGAAATGCAGATGCTTGAGTTCAGCAGTTATTTGCATCTGATTTGGGTTTTTTGTCTCTTTGCTTTATAAATACTGAACAGATGATTCAAGCAGAGATCTTACAGCTCTGCCCTCTCCTTGGTTGCTCGGTGCTGCCTCACAACAGGCCCAAGGTTGCTGTTCCTTGTGGTGTTTGCCTGTAGATTTAATATTGGGTGATTTTTTAGCTGCTGGATGGTCTGTGCTGGAGAGGAGCAGCAGTCAGCCACGGATCCGGAACGTCCTCCCCCTGCTGCCTGTGGTCAAAGGGGAGGGTGGATGCAGTGGTGCTTCCCTCGGACTTTGGGATCCTGCAGGCTTTGGCAGGAGAGCTGCAACCCCGGTCCTGAGTCACAGCTGAGGCCCTGGGCATGAGTCACACTCTCCCAGTTCTTCCTGTCAGTGTGAGAATTCCTGTCTGCCCTTCCTTCTTCTTGCATCCTGCAGCGCCCAGGCCACCCCACCACTGCCTTGTTCCATCATGCTGTGGCCAGAATCCTTTTGTGGACCCAGCCCAGAGCACCACAGCCTTTAGGGGCAGGCCCTCTGATCTACCCACAGTGCTCGGGAATGATGCTCTTGCTTCCAAGCAGAACTTACTGAACCGCCACTTTTGTTTCCAAATGTGTGCGTGCATGTGCATCGTTCTAACTGGCTCTTCCTTCTTCACCTATCAGATGAGAAGTCTCCCTGTGAAATGGGCAGTGTTAATGTTTCTTCATAGATTGTTACATTTTTAATGAGCTTGTTCTTCCCAAGGCATTTTCCAAATACTTGCTGACAATTTTCTTTTGTCTGAAATTGAATTTAAGAAACTTGAGCCAGCTTTCATACAATCCCTTCTCACTGTGGGTGGCTCAAGGGAGACCAATTCTGGCACGCACATGTTTTTGTGGGAAAGAACTCCAGATGGCTTGAGTTTCTAAACCATCCTGGTATGCTGTATGTGCTGTAAGTCAGGATAGAAGAGAGCTCTTCTAAGTCATTGCAGCCTAAGGTTGCTGGAATGCTTTTGTGGACACTGGTCCCTCCCTGTCTAAAGTCACTCTGATGGGTTTTGCCCCATGGATTGGAGCACGCCCTGTGAACACCTTCAAGGCCTGTGTGGGTTTTATTCAGTGGGTTAGGGATAGGGAAAGGTGCCATTCCCCATCCTCGACCCCCACACAAGTCCCCTTGCAGCTCAGACCATAAGGTACAAATCAAACCCAGCTTGTCTGGGGCTAGACCACAGGAATATATGAGGCTTGGGATCCCAGTGAAAAGTGTTCCGGGGTCTGCTCCCTGTTGCAGGAGTTTGCAGTGTGGTCAGAGGTGCAAAGCAAACAGCTGTGTTGTTAAGAAAAGTAAGGACTTGAACCAGCCAGAGTTAACAGACCTCTAGAAAACATGCACTTGAAGGGTCAGTAACCTGTGGGCTCTGCTATGAGTTCACACTGCAAGAGCTGCAGAGGGGAGGGAAGGATGGAGCTGGAGCCATAATCTTGGAGCAGCGGGGGCCTCCAGTGAGGGACGAATGCAAACAGCTCTTTAGAGATGAGGCAATAAACTCTGAGGTGAGGTTTTGCCACCTGCAGACTTAAAGGATACTGAGGGAGGTGCCCAAGTGAAATGAGTCCAGTGGAACAAAGGCCCAGTTCTTCTGGATAGTTAACAATTTGCTCTAGTTAAATCTAATCCACTGAGAGATGAGTGAAACACAGGGATTATCAGCTTGGGTCACAGTGTTAATGAGGGACATAAAATGAGGAGACACACTTTAAATTCCAGTGACACGGTCAGCAAACTCCTTTCATCACTTTGAGATAGTGCAAGAAGCTCTTTATAATTAAGTTAATTTATAATTAGCTTGGAATTGAGGTGCTTCCCTTTGAATGTAGGGAAGGCTGGAATCAGGAAGCCCTCAGGGATAGAAAGGCTGGAGTGACGTGTGGCCATGCAACCCCAGCTGGTATCCAGGACCTTCAGCCCTTGTTCCTGCACAGCCTTCCCTCTGAGGCAGCGCTTTGGGAGGCCCTCTCAGCCTCCTGCCACACCTGAGTCACCTCTGTCTTTCAGGAGCAGGCCAAAACTGCTCCTTGGCAGACCAGCTCCATTCCCGAGCCCTGAATTTCCATGGGTAGCACAGGGCAGGAAGACACCATGGCAGTGAGAGCGTTGGTTTAGCCAAGCGTGCAGAAGGCTCCAGAGAAACCGTGTGCCCCTGAACTCTCCAGGGGGTCATGACTACTCGAGCAAAAGGGCACAAACTTCTCAGAGGAGACAAACTAACAGTGGGAGTCAGACACTCCTACAGCAGCAGCAGAGGACTGTGTAAGTTAAAGTCCCCAGGTACTCCAAGAGATAGAAAATACCCTGTGTGTGTATACAGAAATATCATGTATATATCTGTTACGCTGTAACAGCAACATTTTGGGGTTGTTAAAGTAACCAGGGGCTATTGCTGAGACCAGGATCCCATCCAGACAGTGCTGACACAAATATTCCCTAAAGACAGCATGAGAGAAAGATGCTGGCTTTGCCTGATGAGCTGAGAATGAATTACAGAGACAAGAACAAATCTTCCCTAAAGAACATGAGAAAACAAACCCTAACTGAAAACTGTAAGCTTTCTCTCACACTAGGAACACGTGAAGAGTTTTTGTTGTCGTTATTTTATCACTATAATCCTTGGATTGGAGCTTTTCTCCCTCCTCGTCCAGCCAAAGCGATTCAGGGGCAGTGGCTGCAGCAGCGGTGCCCTCCCAGGGGGCACAAGCCCAGGACTGACCTGGGGCCAGGTGGCTTCTCCAAAGGAGGAGAAAGTTACTACTCACTCTTTCAGCAAGAAAGGGGCCTTTTTCTCAGCTGCAGCACTGAGCAACTCGGGACATGCAGCATCGCCAACTACAGTGTGTGTGTGGGTGCAGTGCCAGACAAGAGGCTGGGCAGAGCACACATGCCCTGGTCCTTGACTTAGCCAGCAGCAAGGTGTGTCCTCAGACCTTCCCAAACCAGGGCTAAGCCATTCCTAATGACAGGAATGATTAGCCAGGGATGTTGCTTGCCAATGGCTAGGGTGTACTGTTTCTCACACCAGATTAAAAGAGAACAATCAGTATGCTGCCTCCTTATGGCATTTACAGTTTTCTACAGCAAATCTGGGACATCTCTGGGGAGTTACAGGAAAATCAGAGGGGCCAGTTGTCTGCCTGCAGCCTGTGCAAATCCAGAGGTGAATGAAGAGTTTGGGGACCTGGGGCTGGGCAGGACCCCATGTCCTCTAGTGAGCCTGCAAGGCCAAGCACTGGGAGGGCACCCTCAATTTTCCCCAGAGGAGAAAATTCCTCCGGGCATCGCCTCTGGATGAGCAGGAGAGGACTCTGCCTTCACCCTTTACAAACTCCCTGAAAGGGAAGGAGACCCACTGGGCCTCCCACTTTCCCCCTACTTAATCCCTAGGAAAAATGGAGGGTAGTTGGGCAACTCAACATTGTAGCCTGAGAATAAACACTTTTGGGTTTTTTTTTCACAGGACTTCCAACCAGGAGTGCTCTGAATCTAAAGACCAGAGGGTTTGTTGCTAAACCAACCAGGCTGCCAGGAAAACAAACAGCACAGTCTCTTGTGTGTTATTGAAAAGGTATTTTCTCGTCTGAAGGGTCAGAGGAGGAGACCTCAGGCCAGGAGAGTAGCTCACATAACATGTGCATTTTGGAAGTGGCATCAGAGCAGCCAATGCTACAGCACTGCACGGCCCCAGCATTGAAAGGAGGAGAGAAATCTGCAGGGATTTCACAGAGCCGAGTGGGAAACAAATGCACAAACCCAGCCGAGCAAACAGAATTTGCTCAACCCCTCGCTCGTGGCAGTGACCAGGGGGACAACAGTCACTCAAGGCCCAGAGAACAGGCACCAACAGCCGGGCTCCAACACGTGATTCCTAGAGGATGGTCCTAACTTAAGGTGGAATTAGCTGGGCTTTCTCCAAACTCTCCGCGGAGAGAGCCTTCTCTTGTTGCCATTTGCTACCTGCACCAGCTCTGGGCTCCCACAGTTAAGTCCCGACTTCAGCACGGCTCTTTTGTATGCACAGGTTGGCCATGGAGTTAGTTGGATGCCAGAGCATGCGTGGGATTTTGCCTACAGCACTTTCAGTCAGCATTTTGCCCTCTTTTATACAGCCCAGTCACAGGGCTGCAACCTGGGCTTGTGACTTTCTAGTTCAAACACAGCTCAGCTTTGCTGAAATGCCCCGGAATGTTCCGAAACGGGGGTGGGGGGTATCTGGGGGACAGGATGCTGTCAGGAGTCGGGATGCTGCTGCTGTAACAGTGAGCTGCTCTAAGGAAGTCCCTGCAGCCTCCTGTGGGGCAGAGTGTTTCCCCTGCCACCCAGCCGTACATTCCTGCCCTGTTTTGTGAGGTGCCCTGTGCAGCCCTTCCTGAATTTACCCGTGTCTCACAGGATGGTCACGGCTCAGCCAACAAGTGGCACGTTGCATTTGTGCAGCAGCTCTGACTGGTTTCCAGGTGGGATTGTGAAGCTGCATGTCCATAGTAGCACTTCAGGTAGGAGGGAAACTGAGGCACGGAGGCCCGAGGACCCTGCTACAGCCGATGCAAAGGTACAGGCTGATCCAGTGACACAGACTCACAAAGCACTGCAGCTGCTGCCCTGCAAAGCCCTCGGGGGCATAGGGAAGGGGAAAAGCCGGCACTGGAGACTGGCTGGGAGAACAACCTCCTCTCCTCTCCCGTCCTGCCGGCTGCACACAGCCCTGCCCGGCCTCTTCCTGGGCTAACAAAGCGTTTCTCTTTTCCCTCTGGAGCCTTTGCAACTGGAATGGAACCAGCAAGACCGCGCTGCTTTTCAAAAGCTGCAGCCTGAATTCTCACATCTACCAGAGCCCCACACCACCCACCTGAACTTTCAGTCACTTTTTAAACGCTGACAGAGAGTACAGCAAACCCCTGGGTATCATTTAGCCGCAGGCAGTGCTGATTTGTACCCAGGGGCTCCCGTCAGTCCAGGCTCCTGCAGGGCAGGAGGCTGGGCTGAGAGAACACGTATCCACAGAGGCTCTCGCTTTGCAGCAGTAACACGACGACTCCAACCCTGATTTTAGGCAGAGATCACTTAACAGAAGCACCTCGCTGCTGCCACAGAGCCGCACTCCGGCTCCTGACACAGGAGCCAAGACACTGCGCGGCAACTAGGGGAGCTTACAGCGAGGGCTTCTAGAACCACACAGAAGCAAGCAACCACTCGGCTCTCAAAATCATACAGATACGGCCTCGCACAGACCGCGATCTCCCGCCGGCTCCTTTAAACGGCGGGGAAGCTCCGTCCCCGAGCAGCTGCAGCCGATTACCTCCTTCGCCTCCCCCCTCCCCGCTCCAATCATGTGATGGTCCTGCCCGAGCGATTTAAGCTGCTGGAGCCGCACACAGCGTTACTCCGCGGTGTGGAGAAGGGGCTCGGGGGTGTCCTGCCTGCTGGGGCTGGTGGCTGCAGCATGGAGCAAGTGAGTGCCTTTTTCGGCTCGTGTGACAAGCAGGACCAGGGCTGGGCTGTCTGTAGGATTTGGGCCTGGCACCAGAGGTAGGCGGAGAAAAGAATGAGCTGAGAGGAAACGCCAGGCTGGTGCGTGGCCGTGGGAGGAATAGTTACGGCTGACCGGCCGGTTTTCCTCTCCTCCTCTTCTCTAGTGTGCGGAAAAGCTGAGGAATGCTTACATCCTCAAGTATCCTAAAGGCTTAGGTCCATTTGCAGCTCTACAGTTTGAATTACCTTTATACTCTTGTTTTCCTTAAACTTCGTGTTTTTCTTCTGGGAAAATGCCTTTTGGTTACAAGGCTGGGTTAACTCCTGACGCACCAGGAGAGGAAAGCATGCTGGCAGTGTATTCTACCCTCCCTATCGCTTTCCTCGAAAGACCCCCTGGGCACCGGGCTCAAGCCCTGCAGTAGGGGCAGAGTCAGTGCTGTGGAGATCAGCGGTTTAGTGACTCGGGCAAACCTGGGTGTGGGCGGAGCAGGGCAAGGACAGCCGGGGCGGAGGGGCAGTGCCCAGGTGAGCTGGTTTGCAGTTGCTCTCCCCCACGGAGCTGGCACACGGTTAAGTACAACTCGGTGACATCGCTGCTGTAGCAGCTGGTAAATCAGTGCCTGTCCCCTGCTATTGATTCGCCTCCTGCACTGGGTTTTTGTGGCCAGCGTTTGGTATCGGGAGGCGACTACAAGGGTGGGTCCCGTGAGAAGCTGCCCCATGTTTGACAGAGCCGGTGGCAGCTGGCTGCAGGGTGGGACCTACTGCTGGCCAAGGCCATGAGAGGGAGCAGGAATGCCTCTGCGGTAACTTAAGAAGAAAAGCTATTGTGCAGAAGTAACTGCACTCAGAAGAGCGCAGTGAGATGAGAGAGAAGCCACTCTGCAGACACCAAGGTGGCTGAAGAAAGAAGAGAAGGAGGTGCTCCAGGTGCCATAGCTGAGATTCCCCTACAGCCCGTGGAAGTCCCTAGGGAATAATAAATCCATCTGCAACTCCTAGAGGAGACCAGCTGGAGCAGGTGGATGTTTAAAGGAGGCTGTGACCCACATTGGAACAATTTGTGAAGAACTGCAGCCCGTGAGAACTCGGGCTGGAAGAGCTTGTGGAGAACTGTCTCCTGTGGGAGGGACCCCACACTGGAGCAGGGGAAGGACTCCTGTCCCTGAGCAGTGGCAGGAGCACCTGTGATGAACTGCCCATAGCCCACATTCTGTCTCTCCCTGTGCCACTGGGGGGAAGGATGTGGAGCCTGGGAAGGAGGGAGGGCTATGGGGGAAAGTATTTTTAAGATTTGGTTAATTTCTCATTATGCTGCTCCAATTTCGAATAAATATATTTAATTTCCCAAGTCGAGTCTGTTTTGCTTGTGACAGTTATCAGTGGGTGACTTCTCCCTGTCTTTATTTCAACTCATGAACCTTTCATTATATTTTCTCTCCCATCTTAGTTCTGTGGGTCCCTGGCATCCAGCCAGGCTCATCCCACCACAGCCCCTTGTCAGCCTGGGAGAGTGGGAGCTCCCAGTTGCAGCTGGCCTCACACAACCATCCCTCTAGCACAAAATCTGTGTTTGAGTCTGCCACAGGGGCTTTGTGCCCCAACCCAAGCCAGACTGGCAGCCCTGCCTTGGGACAGACTAATTCCTGTGGTTTGGCCCTGCAGGGACTGGTTGTTACTCAGCTGGACGTTGAGCCTGGTGAGTGCATCAAGGTCAAAGGGAAGATCAAGTCCGATGCCAAAGGGTAAGTGAGGAGACAGCCAATGGATTGATGAGGCACTGGGGGAAGCCAGAGCTCTTGCTGTGTTCAGCTTGCCAGCAGTGGGTAGCTGGAGCTGCTGCATAGGCACCTCCTTTGCACTGACTCTGTTTCCCCAGGTTTGCTGTGAATGTTGGCAAGGACAGCAACACCCTCATGCTGCACTTCAACCCTCGCTTCGACTGTCACGGAGATATCAACACCATCGTGTGCAATTCCAAGCAGGAGGGCACGTGGGGTGAGGAGGACAGGAAGGCTGACTTTCCTTTCCAGCATGGTGACAAGATCGAGGTGAGGCCCCAGGGCTGTGTGCAAGGCCCTGGCACTGAAGGGCCAAGGGCACAGCTGCTGCATGCAAAGGGCAATGAGCAGTGGGGGAAGAGTCTTGCTGCTAATGCCAGTGGACTCTCTGTAGCTGTGCTGCCTAAGTCCATGTCCAAGAGCTCAGATGTGTTAAGTGCCTCCCTTTGCAAGCCACAAGCAGTGAAAAACTGTCCTGAGACTCTGCCTAGGTGTGTCTGCAGAAGCTGGGGGCTGACCTTGCTGCAGGGCCAACCCACTTCCTGCTCCCTGTGCCCCTGCTGGGCAGGGCAGAGGCTCAGCTGCTGAGCACCACCTTGGCACCAGCAGCCTCCTCACCTGTCCCACACCCAGACCTGAGCTGGTGGGGTTTGAGGGAGGCCTGGGAGCTGACATGTCTTAACCTTTCTTCTTGTGGCTCTCCACAGATGTGCATCTCCTTTGATCAAACTGAGGCAACGGTGAAGCTGCCTGAGGTGGAGTTCAAGTTCCCCAATCGGCTGGGCCTGGAGAAAATCGAGTACCTGGCTGTGGAGGGTGACTTTAAAGTCAAAGCCATTAAGTTCAGCTAACAGCTATAGCTTGGTTTGCTTTGTTTTCTGCCTCATGCCTAGTGAAATAAACCTAAACTTGCAATGGCTGCTTTCTCTGCTGTTTCCTGCTCTAATCTGCTTGCTCCTGTGTGTGCCATAGGCATGGGCCAAGAGGGGAGATGGATCCAACCAGGTGCTTCCCTACACTGTGGGTTGGCAGGGGATGCTGATTTAGCGAGGATGAGTGACTGTGAGTGAAGCTGCCTTAGCAGTACTTGCTCCCCTCACCCTGTTGGCTGCAGTGAGTGGTCCTTGTTGGGTTTCTAAACTCTAATCCCAACCAGGAAGGTTCAAACAAGTGTATGGTGGGTGTTCTCTATGTCAGCTCTAAGAAGTGCTGCTCCCATCTCCTCGCTGGGGATGGGGGAACTGACAGGGAACATGGGGCATGGCCTCTGCTCTTACAAACAGCTTTGCTTTCCAAGAACACCCTCCTCAGCACTTGGGCATGTTGTGGGCTGGCATTAGAGTACCTGAGCAGCAGAGCAGAGTGGGCAAGTGGGGCTGACTGCACTTGCCAGGGGAAGAGACATGGGCTGCAAGGGTAAAGCCTGGCAGAAAGCTTAGGAGCGAGGTCTCCAGAGGATCAGGCTGTCTGTGCTGCCTTAGGGGTAGAGCTGCTGGCACTGTGAGAGCCCCAGTATCAGGGACCATAAAACTAGGGTCTGAGAAACACCTCAGGTGTGGGTGGCAGCCTGTGGGGCAGTGTCTGGAATACTTGGCTGCCAAGCACCAGGTGCAGCTCAAGGGCTGTACTGAGCTGGGTTACTAGAGGTCCTAAATCCTGAGTGCGCCAAACCCAAATAGTTGCAGTTAGACTGACCAAACGCAGGAAAAAACACAGTGAACAGTCTCTTCTACTTACAAGGTCTCTGCTCGTGCACTGCTCTTCCCCAGCTGGCTGCTTGCTGTGCCAACCCAAGACAGGGCTGGAGCTGGGACTGATGTGGCACTGGAGGACCTGGTGGAAGGTAAAGAAGTCCAGTGAGCTGTGGGGGACTGGGAGCCTGGGTCAGGCTGTCCAGGTTTGGGGGCTGGCTCTGTGTCAGTGCCAGTGCTGCCCTGGTGCAGGTCAGTCAGTGGCCCGCACAGGTGAGGCCTTCCTTGGCCAAGTGCTGCTCCAGTGTTGGAATGTGATCCCTGCTGGCTGATCCCTCAGCAGGGCTGCATCTGCTGCTCCTTGAACAGCTGAGCAGTTGGGCCAGCTGCTTGGGTGGGGGCAATGCCATGTTGTGGAGGATTTGAGCCATTCCAGGCTTTTTATGGAAAGGCTGACAGGCTGCAAGGCCTGATCTGTACTGCAGCAGCTGCCTGCAGCTGGGCATCACCATCAGAGGTGGCAGGAGCTGCAGGATGGGTGTGGATAACGGTGTGTTCAATTCCTGTTCTGCATCTACTGCATTATTTTTGGGATAGGATATGAGTTATTAGAGGCTATCGTGTGTTTAGTGGGAAAAGGATGAGACAAGACTTGTGGATACTTTGCCTTGTTGAAGGTCTTGAGATTTTTGCATTTAGAAGGGTATTTGGGATGGGGAGTTGGGGGAAAATAGAAGGGTTTTTGTCTTGTTTCTCCCTCTATTGGGTTAACTAGGTAAGCCAAATCTAGTGTACAACACTGAAAAGGTACAAGGCAAATCTAGTGTACAACACTGAAAAGGTACAAGGCTCTTGTGTAGCTGAGGCACAGGGGAGCTCACAGCTGGTCTGTGTCTCTGTTTCTGGCTGCCCTGGTCCCATGAGGTGTGTGCCTCTCAGAACTGACAAGAAAAAAGCTAATCTCATCTTTTTGCCCTTAAGCCAGCAATCCTGGTTGCCAGGTAGGTTGGCCATGAGTGTTCCTGACTGCTGTACTCAGGGTACAAGCAGTGCCTCCACGGAGACTACCCTCCTCTTGGACTTCTCACAAGAATTAATTGGGCTTATCCTGCTTTTTAGCACTGGCAGTTACCACAGAGGAGACCACAAACCAGGAGAAAGGGTAGGAAGGAAGCATCCCTTTGCCAGCACTTCCTGCTGCTTGAGGTTTGTTCTCCTGTGTCCCAGAGCTATAAATAATCCTGTTCCTCTAAGTGACACTGGAAAAGGCACAGTGCCCTGGCTGGCTCGTGGAGAGGTTGGGAAAGCCAGAATGCTGTACCCTGATGCAGGCAGAGAGAGAGGGACTGTGGGAAAGCAGGGAGCACAGAGCACCACAGAATAGCCTAAGGATACAGGCTTTGGCTTTGATTTTTCTTTAATTTAAATGCTGCATAGCATGCAGTCACCACTTCTTTTCCTTACAGCCTTTCCTTACAGCATCGTGGTGGGGGGAAATAGGATCTCATAACCCCCTGCAAGGCTTTGTGTTGTAACATGGACACTTTTATTGGAATTAGGAAAAGTCTTCAGTGGAATGGGCTGCCCAGGGAAGTGGTGGAGTCACCATGCCTGCAGGTATTTAAAAGGTGTGGAGGTGTGGCACTTGAATTTAGTGGTGTAAGGTTAACAGTTGCACTCAATCTTAAGGGTCTTTTCTTATCTAAATGCTGCTATCACTACAGATTAAATGACATGTTTTTACCTCACACTTGGGAAGAGGAGAACAAATAACTAACTGTAAAAAAAGATGAGTTTGGAAACGGGAGGCAGGACAGGAATTAAAATGTCATGCAGGACCTAGGAGAGCACTGAGGGCCAAGACTGAGCAGGAGCCTTGTCTTCTCAAAAATAACTTCTCCCTGAGCAGTTCACATTAACTTCACTTGACAGAAATAGGCCATCTGAGTGACTCTGGCTACACGAGCTGCATGTGACACTGACTGCCACAGCCTCAAAAGGCAGTCAGAGGACACAGTGCACCCCAAAACTTGTGCGTGTGGGGGAATTGTGTGCTAGGGAGGCTGAGGGGTTAGGGTTGGCTGAGGTGGGGCATGGGAAACCAGCAGGGTGGCTTCCTATGGAATTTACAAGCACAATACTGCATGGCAATCTCTTCCAAACAAAACACACTAAAATAACCCGACATCTTTGTAGAAAATGGCAAGGTGACCACCAGCCAGCTCTGGGAGAGGTGACCATCGTGTTTGTCCCGTCTCCTCACCTCCTGCTCCCTCAGCCCCACTTCCAACATCCAGCAACCAAAGGGAACTTTATCACTGCTTTTCAGCAAGTCAGCCTCGACCTTTATGCTGCCTTACCCCACAACTGCCCCCCGTTCTGGGGCAGTGCATAGGGAATGGCGAGCACACCGTGCCCCTGTGCTGCGCTGTGGTGGAGTTCTGGGCACTTGGCTGGATGCTGCTGGTGTGGGATACCTGTGGGATCAGATAGGTACAGACTCGGGATCTGTCCTGTTTTCTCCTTTGGGAGAAGGCAAGGGATGAGTTCTGTCATGCCGGGACCCTCCCTCCCTTTGCGGACCCAAACACCCGATGCACCTAATTTCCAGCCATTTTCACTTTCTTTCCCTCTTCAGCCCCACCCCAGCTGCTCCGCAGCAGGCCATGCTGCCCCACGAGGGGGAAAAGCGCATAAAAGGACCGATTTACTCACCTTTTCCCCCAGAACCAGGCTGAGGGGTGCGCGCCCTCCTGCAGTGCCCCGGGCGTGGGCTGCCCTCAGGGTGCCCCCAGCCCTGCTGTCCCTCATTAACGCTGATTGCCCACAGGTGTTGGCCACAAAACACCTGTGGGGGTGGGCAGGGAGCCCTGCTGGGACATTTGGAGCTTTTGGAGGTGTTGGTGAGGGCTGGGGGTCTGGGAGTCCCCTGCCATGCAGGGCTCCCCTCACAGCCCCCTCAAATGGCAGTGAGGGGCTTGAGGGGCCCCCGCCCTTTGTGAGGTAAAATGGTGCCAAAAAACCATCAGGGAGAGCCAGGAGAAGCTTCTGCTCGAAGCTCCTTTTCTACCCCAAAAACTCCCCCCCCTCCCCCCATGGCTACTCATCTTTGAGTTCCATCCTCTCCAAACTGCACTTTTTAAATCACAAGTTTGTTTTTCCTCAGTGGAAGCCCAACAAGCTGTGCAGAAGCAGGTCCCTTGTAAGCACATTCCTCAACACTCATTGATGCTTTCACCAGCCTTTGCCTTCTTCAGCTGAGTTATGGGCTTGGTTTTTGTTGTGGGTTTTTTTTTTTTCTTCAGCGTTTCAGTTCTGAAAATTCATTTAATGCTAAAACAAATGAGAAAATCCATCTGTAACTTTCTAACCTCTCATTTTGTTTGGAGTTTCCCTAACAGAAGGGCATGGCTCCAGGCTGCAGAGGGAAGAGCTGCCCTACAGTGTAGGGAAAATGAGCCCTTTTTCCTTATCCCAAGTAGGGTAGAGCTGTGCTGACACCCGACCTCAAGCCTATCTGAGGGTGCTGAGCATGGCTGTCTCCCTGACATCTTGAAATGGGTAACAAGAAAGGAGATTTTTTTTTTTGTTTTTTGCAAGGATTTTTGGCACTGATGCACAGCAGGCTGCACAAAAGCTGGCCACACAAACGCGTTCAGCTGGACAGCACAAAGGATGGTTGTTCAGTAACACATTGCTAGCAAAATCCTCTAATGCACCAGAGGTGTGTGACAGTTTATGTGCAGAGGCACAAGCTGCAGTCCTGTAGGAACACAGCCAAACCCTAAGGCTGTGCCATGGTCAGCACACATCCCCTCTGGAGGATAAAGAGGAATAAACAGCTCTTATGTAAACGCTGGCTTGGTGGATGGTTGAATAAAGCACAGAGAAACCTGGGATGGGGTCTCTAAATACGACTCAGTTTGCTCATACTGATTTAAGGTGTTGGCTCTGTTTCCTATTTTGCAGATGATGGGTCACCACACCTTTGCAAACTCGGGATTTGTGTGGGGGTATGGAATGCTATCTGGCAACACTTTAGTTGCTTCTCTTATTTGATTCTCTTATTTGATGTACTTGCTTCTCATAAGTACCAGCCTAAACAATCACGGCAGCGTCTGAGCTGTAAAGATGATGGATCAGGCCCTGTTGTGGTGCTCTGGATTTGACCCATTTTAGAGGTAACCTTCACAAAGATCTTGTGTGTAAACTTAAAGCCAGCAGCCCTGGTATGTAAACACCCTTGACTAGATTTAGTCTTGAGGAAAGCATCTGACGTGAATTCCTTGTGACCATCAATTGCCCGAAGGCTGTGATGAAAAAAAGAGCTAATTTCGAGTTGGTAACTAGATTTTCTCAGTGCTTAAATCACATGGCACAGCAGAGCAGACTGTGGGTGCAGCATGTTGCTAAAACCATGTGAGGGTTGAGAGCTGGGTTTAGAAGACCTGCTTTGAGTGAAGATAATTTAAGCTATCTCGTTAAGAAAAAAGGCCGTGTTCCTAAATAATGCTCAAGCACATAATGCAGTGAGGTGCCCAGTTGCTTTTGTACAAGGAGATGTTACTTGGAATCGGTGATGCATGTCAGAAGTGTAGCTGCTTTGTCCTTAACAGGGTTTTCCTTGAGCCACTGAAGGTGGGCTGTGTGTTCCTGCTGTGCCAGGCATTGCCTGTAGCCAGCTGAGGGGGGCTGTCACACAATCCAGCACTGCAGGACTTCCCCAGAGACAGCTCTGGAGAAGGCTCTCGACTCAGGTACCCTAAAGGACTTGGGAAGGAGTCCCACCCACTGTCATCCAGGAGGCAGGTCCTTGCAGCAGCATGGGAAGTGGGGCACTCAATTCCAATACCCCAAACAGTTGTTTCAGTTAAAAAAAAGCCAACCTGTTGAGAATGGTCTCACTGTATCTGGTGTACTGGCTTTCTCCCCTGCAGCCACTTAAATAAAGGTTCAGATCTGAAAATCTCACGTGGCCAGGCTCAAAATGCAGGTTTGTGTCAGTAAGTTTATGAGGAGTGGACAAAAAGTGTAAAATTCTGCCCCTGGTATCCCCTGTCCCATGAAATCATGTCATCACTCTGGGAAATGGGTTTGCATTGTCCTCGAGTTTTATAACCACAAGAGAAAAGCAAGGTGGGATGAAGAGCAATGAATATATTCCCCTTTTTGCCACAGGTACTGAGAAGTGAATCCTCAGGCCTGGCTGTTGTTTAATTACATTTAAGTACATTCTAATAGTTGCTGCTACCAAATGAAGCAAACCTTGCAGTTAGAGGAATGATTTTTTTAAACAAAACGGTGCAAAGACAGTTTCTCTGCACTTATCTCAGAAATATGGGCTTTAACTTTTTTTCCACCTGAAAATATCTTTTATAAAAGTGTCAGTGACTATCACTTGCCTCATTCGCTGATGCTTCTGTGTACAATGGAAGCACAGTGTAGGACGGAAGGGTGGCTGCAAAAAAAAGAATCTGAATTAAAACAGTTTTTAAATCAAAAAAACTGAAGTACAGCAGTGAGTGGGATTCTTTTCTAGGGCAAATCAAATGTGTTGATTGGATTGAAACAGCTTTTTACTTGAAACTCTACTCAAATAGTTACTCCTGGGTGATGCCAGAATACTTCTCTAATTTTGCTCTGATAAATAAAGCATAAAAATCCATTTCCCTTCTTCAGGTTCTCATGAAATGCTGCATGAGCCTGAGCAGTGCTGAAACAGAGCTGTGCACCTGAGAGCTTGCTGTACTCATCCCATGTGCCTCATTTCTGTGGGTAAGAAGAGAGTGTTAGATTTGAACTTAATGCCTTTTGTAGCTTGTAAAAATAATTCCTGATGCTGTGGGTTCAGACAAATGAGACGTTGCTGTATGAGAAAGAAGTTCTAGTGTATTGTCATCCCTTCACAAAACCAGGCCTACAACTCCTGTCAGTAGGCATCCCTGCCACATCTCAAGGAAACCTTTCTGGCTGCAACTGAAACACAGATCACAGTTATGATTAGTCAAAACAAAGACAGGATTCCCCCCACATTCCTGCAGTGACTTCCTTATTTCCTGCTGACTTGGACTTTTGAGATGCAGGTTGCCATAACCTTTGTTTAAACTCCAGACTGAGAGGGTCACAAGACCCAGAAGAAGAAAAATGGTATTTTCCCAGCCAAAATCTCCTTCACAAGGCCTATTAATGGTATATTTAGCATGTGTTGAAACAGGTGAAGCTGCTTCTGGTAGCCCTTTATTATATTAAAAAACAACCACAACAACAGCAACAAAACCACGATGAGATGTTCCAAGCTACTGCATGACTATCTTTGGGGTTCCCTCTTTTTGTTAAGGTCTTTGCAAAATACAAAATTAAATGTCTTTTTCTACATACAGAACAAAGTAGAATCAAGTAACTGATTAGAGTATGTACAAAAACTTACACATTCTGTCTTGTTCTTTAAAAAATATAAATATCAATAATGTTCAGTAAAATGGGTTGGTTTTATTTTTAAGGCTTCATTCTTTTAGATCCTTCATTATTTAATGAGGTGCCAGGTAGGCAGGAAAGGGAGGGTAAGAAAGGAGGTCATGGTTTTTATTCAAGGTCATGTGTTTAATTCTTGAGAGACTCTTCCTCATATCTGGAAGGAGGAGACTTCCCTCCACGTCGATTTGTTTCCATGATGCACAAGTGGAAGGAAAGGAAAATAAAACCTTTATTATTGCTATTTTTTTTCCTTCATTAAAATCTCGTTTTAAACCTTTCTCCTTTTTGTTGTCTTTGTAGAGAGCCATCTGCCAAGTACTTGGGTTAAACAGACTGGAGCAGGACTGCGTCCCAGGTCCACCTGGGACAGGTTAGAGTGAGGAAGAGGCTGCTGGAGGTGTTTTACCACCGGCCCCGGCAGAGGTAGCAAGTGCTGCAGCCAGGGCAGCTGCTGCTGCTGCATCCCTGGGTGTGAAGTCCGTGGGGAGGCTTTCCATGAGGCACTTGAGCTGCTCCTGGCCCAGTTTGATTTTATCGTCCAGCTCCCGCTGCTCTATGAGGAGTGCAGACTTCATCTTCACAAAGTGCTGGTAATCCTGGAGCTGCTCCTCAGAGAAGTAGTTGCCCAGGATCTCCAAGACCACCCGTTCCCGACGGTCAAGGTTTTCCTTGAGTTCCCGGGCGTCTTCGTGCTGGCCAGCCAGCAGCTTCCTCTTCTCGTTCAGTGAGCTCTGCACACACCAGAGAGAGCCCCTCAGTACCAGCAGCACCAAAATCCCTGATTCCCACCCCCCTCCTCCTTCCTCCCAGAACCATCTTGGAGGGGATGGCTGCTAAGCTCCGAGATATGCAGCCAAAATCTTGGGGGAGGAAAACAAATCCCAATGGAAGGCAGAAAGTGCTCCAAGCAAGGCAATAAAACTTGTGTGAAAGCAACAACTACCAGGAAAATCCATCTTTGTCTTTTCAGAACTACCCAAAGAATGTGAAAACATGGATTTAGCTGAGTGGGTTGTCCAGGAGGCACAGCACCACCCAGGCTGTCCTCTACCCCCAGCACACAGACAGTCCTCACCACTGCCCGTCTGTGTCGAGACAAATGCTGCAGAATCCCAGACACTTACACAAACTGAGATTAGGATTCCCAGGGACAGAAACCTGCAGTTGCTACTGCTCATACACAGCACCAAGGCAGCTGTGCTGCCTTCCTGGCAACCCTTGGAGGTCTTTGTACAGCATGTTGTTGCGATGGCCGCTGCCCCACACCCCAAAAAGGCTGGGACACCGCGGATACATACCCGCTCCTCGCTGTTGGCGTTTTCCCCCAGACTATTCAGAACGTTCTCCACACGGGCCAGGCGTCCCGAGAGGGAGAGCAGGAGGTTCACCACCTTATCCAGATCACCAATGAACATCTTGTACTTGTCAAACTCGTTGGGTTTGCACAGCGTGCTGATCAGCAGCTCCACCTCCTCTCCGAGGGCGTTATTCATCTTAATGTCTGCCAGAAGGCCCTCCTTGGCTTCCTTCAGGATTTCCAGTTTGTGGGTCAAGCTCCCGATGAGCTCAGCCTGTCAGAGGGGAAATACATTGCCACCACCACACTGATCATGGTGATCACACCAACAAGAGGGTGTGGCTGCTGTTCCTGAGGAGCAGGGTCATGTCAGATACAGCTGACCAAGAAGACATTAAGGAGAAAACAGAGAAAACGTTGGAATTCCCCATCTAGGACATAATCCAAGTAGGTTATTAGATTTTATCAAGATGTATTTGCTCAACAAACATCTGTAGAAGGTATCTCTGACTTGGTGCACCACAATCTGATACCCAGTTACCTCCAGCTGAAAGATCTACATTCTTTAAAACCTCTAAGTGAAGAGAGCTGCAGCCACGTCTCTGGCATTTTCCTCACTTCCTGCCCCAGCCTGGAATGTCTTGAGCTGTGAAAAAAACTGCCTCACACATGGGGCATCAAGCAAGAGTTTACACTGAAGATGATCTAAGCTTACTCAGACATTGAGCAAAGACATGGAGAGCACACACCCCTTTTGGGAAAAAAGCTGGCAACTATTTCCCTGCCAAAGAAAAGGAGGCCCCCGGGGTTCGGTTACTTCAGAAACAGCAGTGCTGCACATGTGCTGGGGATCCTCATTTCTGTTAGGATTTAGTGGAAAGACATATGCAAAAGCAAGTCTGTGGCCTGAGGCCTGCAATTCTTGCTTCCATTTACTCAGAACTGAAAGCACAGCAAGCAGGAAAAGCTGTTCCTATAAGTGTCTCCAGTTTGTGCACTGCTGAGGCACCATTACCTGTTTGTTCATCTACTCTGAAAACACTCTCTCCAAGTCCTCTCTTCATCCAAACTGAGTGGCATTCCATGCAGGAGGCAGACTGCTTCAGAGGGGAAGCATCTTCAAAGGCCAGTTGGGCTGGGGGGGTCACGGAGCTGGCCCTGATGCCCCTCCCAGTGGGGTTCCAAGGCTGGTTTGGCAGCAGAAGCACATGGCACTGTATGGCCAGGCACCACTAGATGGAACACTTGGTTTGCATCGTTCCGAGGCTCCACTATAGCCTGCTCTCAGCTGCCACAGAGGCAGAACAGAAGGCAAGTAATATTCCCTTGAAATAAACATCAGCTCCCTGGAATGACCATTAAGTTTCTCAGTTGGCTGAAGGGTAGTTCAAGGGGAGAAGGGCAAAGGTGGTACTAAATCCCACTTAAGAGACAACCAAAACTCCTTTCTGTGGATTCTCCCCTCAGCAGTGCCCAGAGACAAGGATCAGCACTTGCCCTTCCCTGGGGCTATGATCCTAATGCCCCTTTCCAAAGAAAGCTCCAAGGTTCTCATCCGCTCATTGCTGGACCGGATCCTGAGGAGCAAAAGGAGGGATTCATTTTCAATGATGCTGAGGGGAAATCTCTATAGCAGGACTCTGTGGAATGGTCAAAAAGTCTGATATGAACCTTGACAGGTTTTCAGGAGAAAAGAGCTGCCAGGACTGGCAGCTGTTCCTGCCCTACTCCAGGAGCTTTGCATTTCAGCAGGGCAAGCAGGAGGCATGGGACTGCTGGGAGAGACATACCTCTGTTTGTGGGAGCTGGAGGGGCCTGTGGAATACTTTTGTGCTCATTAATCCAAATACCAACCAACCTTTGCATACTTACAGTGGAAATGAGCTTGGTTTGTCCACATGACCTCCCAGAGGAGCTGCTTCTCAGGTAACCCTTGTGAAAATGTTCTTGCACACACACCATGAACAAGCATACCAGGCAGAATGAGCTGCCTGGGTCTAATCACTCCCATTTGTTTCTGGTTTTCCATGCAAATGTATCCTTTGAGGCCTGGGACTTGCCCTCTATGGCAGGCTCACAGCTACTTGCAAGCCTGTCAGATGTTTGCAGCATCTCCACTGACTCCTTGGAGCAGCACCCTTGTCTTGTTTGGTCACTCCCCACCTGCCTGTGGCTCCATGGGATTTGGGAGTGAGGCAACATGTCTGTAATTACCAGGTAACTTATGTGAGACAACCACAGGGGCAAATTAGAAGGCCCTGCAAAAGCCCTGGAAGGCAGAGCACAGAATCCTCCAGCAAGAACTGCAGGGGCCATTCCACCATGAAATTTAGCCTCAATGAGAGACAAAACTGTTTCCTCCCCTCCTGCTCTGTTCTGCTCCCTCCCAGGCCATCATATGGAGGTTGTGCTGACTGAGCCATGGAGGTGAATGTGGCTTTCAGTAGGTCAGAGAAACAATAAAGTGTGTGGGGAAAAAAAGTAACCGATGGTTTTTTCGAGGCAGTGAGTACAGGCAGTGGGTAAAACAGGTAAATGGGCTTCACTGAAGAGGAAAATCCTGGGGGAAAACCTCCTGCACTCACAGTGCAGTCACTGGCTGCAATCTGTTCCCGTTTCCAACCTGAGCTGGCCTTCTTGAAGTCACTTTATCTCTCCCTTTTCCTTCCTTGCTACAGGACAGGGACTGCTCCTCACAGCATTTGGCATGATACAGGCCAAATTTGTGGGTGGTGCCAGATTGGTACTCAATTTGCAGTGATTACTCAGATAAATTCTCTTCATTCAGTTTGGGTCACTCTAACAAGGCTTCACTGGTGGCCTAAACGCTCCCACGCAATGTGGGAGCTGCCAAAAGCTGCCAACCAGAGAAGTGCTTCTCTTGAGGGCTTATGATTTTTTCAGGAATGTAAGCAGCAAGTGGTGGTGTATGCTGAGCTTACCTTCTTCTCATTGATGTCCAGCAGCTCCTCTTCCTCCCCTACATCTTCTGGCAAGTCCTTGATTTTATTCAGCAACTCTGCTTTGGGTGCTGAAACGCTGTAATAAGCAGGACAGGTGACCAGCGTGACAGGAGCTTCCTTTTCTTCTCTCCTACTCCACAGTGAAGAAAAAGGAGGAGTTCAGTCCGAGCCTGACTTTTCCCCGTGCCTAGATCCACGGTTTTCCAGCACTGCCTGTTTGGTACCTTCCCAGTGTTATTACCCAGAAGGACAAGGCGGATTCCTGCCATCAGAGGGTGCACGTCAGCTGCTGTCACAGCACAGCACAGCCTCGTTACAGCTTTGGACAGGGTTTCCCCCTCTGGAGGTTAGTCAGCACAGCTCGGCTGAAGGTGGCCACTCACTCTCCCCCAGTGCCCACTCGTAGAGATGAAGACAAACTGGGCACAGGTGATCCTTAAATGTGAGGGAGCAGGGAGTTGTGCCAGCCCTCATCCCAACCCAGCAGTGCTTACCTGTCATCCTCCACTGCTGCCCTGCTGACCGGCTTCTGCGACATCTTCCTCTTCATGTTGTTCTCCTTCAGCAAGCTGGTCCCACTGGGGAAAATCCCTTCCATTAAGTCCATGGTTGTCTTCATTTTAGAATCTGGATCCAGAATATCTGCCAGAGACTTGTCTTTATGGATAATTTCTTTTGCCAGAGCCTCTGACTTGATATCCTCTGGGGTCTTTTTCTTTGCCTTTGCTGGAGGTGCTGTGCTGAGTATCCCGGAGTCTGGGCTGGTGTTTTCTGACTCTGCCTCTCTGGGGTTACCTTCAGGCTGAGTCATGGGCTGCATGTCAGTGTTTTGAGGCCCTTCAGAAGCAGCAGATGACTGGTGCTGCTGGTCCACAGCAGATGGAGAGCTGGTCCTCTTGGATGCAGTTGGTGAGAGGGGCCAGTTATTTTCACCGATACTGGTGGCCAACCCTGTTATCTCCCTCTCGGCCAGGGTTTTGGGAAAGCTTTTGAAGCTGCTATGGACAGAAAAATTCTGTGAGATGAAGATAAACCTACCACCCAGGACCACTGTGAACACGTGGTGAAGGCCTACAACAAGTAAGTTTTCCTCCTCCCTCGCTTATTTTCGTGTCTCACTTCTCATTCCAACACAGAAGGGTGCACAGTGGGAAGCTCCTGGCACCAGAAGTATTCTGTCCCTTCAATCTGGACACTGCTGGATTGTCTCTCCAATGCAGAAAGAACTAGTGAGTAACAAGTCACTTTGTTTTCTGCTGACAGACTGGGGACATTGTGTCTCCCCAACTGGGAGTGCCATCCTGAGCAGCCCCTAAATGATTTTCCTTGTCATGTTGGAAAAGTCAGTCAATGCAAGAGCCCCGGCCAGATTCTCTCCAGACAGATATCAGAGCAGCTCCCTGGGAGTGAGGGACGCTGTGCTGAGTAAAACCAGCTGGGCACCCAGCCCAAAGTGCTATCCTTCAGGAGAATTTCACTATACAGTGTGACTGTGACATATTTGTGTTGTCACTCCTTGGCAGATGGTCACTGTTTCATAACAGCATTGTTCTGTGCCAGGTCTAAAGTGCATTCTGGGAAATTCTAACTGTTTGGGGAAATCCATCATGGATTTTCATAGTTGTCTCCCAAAAACCAGTAACTGGAAAGAGTCAGCAGCCGTTCCAACTCCTCATACTGGAGCGAGTCGGAAGTGACCCCACTGAAGTCCACAGGGAGAACCAAACCAGGAGAGTTTTCCCTCCATAACGCCCATTCCTGGGGGCTAGTGGGAGCACCTGTCAGTGCACCTGCTGGTGGCCCACCAAGCTTTATGCCTTGCCCTGGCCACGTTTTGTGATGACGCTCTTGGCAGACAGGCAGTGAGTCTGTCTGTCCGTCCCTGTGCCCACACAACGTGCTCACCCCTCCAACAAGCTTCCCTCCCAGCTGGGGTCATTCCCATCTGTCTGAGCCCTGCATACCTTACTGTATATGGCCCTGCACCACCCCAGACGCCGCGTTCCAGCCCTTACCTCACGCTGGCCTCCTCGGGGAGCCGGGGGGATCTGTCTCCAGCTGCCCCGTTCCCCTCAAGCGCCACGGGCTGGGGGGGAGGTGAGAATTCCTCCGCGCCGTTGGCAGAAGTGCAAGAGCTGAGCTGGGGAAGAGGACGGGGTGGCGGCGGCGGGGAGAAGGGTGGCTGGGAAGGTGCGACGAACACCTCGTCGTCCCCCTCGTCCTGCAGCAGCGGCGGGGGTGTGAGCTGCAGGCCCGACTCCGAGATCCGCAGGCGGGTTGTGCCCTGTGGAGAGGGAGTCTCCGGGTCGGAAGAAGTGCTGCTCTGTGTGGGCAGGGACTGCCACCTCTGGGACAGCTTCGGCCCAGCGGCCGGAGGAGACACCATGGCCCTTGCGTAGCTGTTGTCTTTGACCGGATGAGCCCACGCCGCGTTGGCTGGGAGGGATCTGTGGAGCAGCCCTGCTTTCCTTCTCCACACCGTTTCTTCCGAGGGAGTCTCGGGAGATCTGTCCTGGACAGCATCCAAAGGTTGTGCCTGAATGTTCCCATTGCCCTCAGGGGGAAGAGCCTCTCGTTTGGCTTGGTGGTGTCTCAGAGGCTGGCTCTCGCCTGCGCTCTGGAAGTCTGAGGGAGCCTGGGTGGGTGTGTTAGGGGAGGACTGGCCAGATCCAGAAGGAGTAAGGTTAAGGAACAAGGGTTTAAAGCCTTGCTTTTGCTCAGGATAGTGACTCCTTGCCTCTGTCGGGGCTGGGAAAAATGCAGAAGTCCTGCTATCTGGCCTGGAAAGTTCTGATTGCTTGTGGTTCTCGCTGAGTGTGGTGGACCCAGAGATAACGTCGCTGCTGCGGGGAGGATGGGGATAGTAACTTGGGAATGCCATTCTCTCTGAGTGGCTTCTTTCTTTCTTGGTGAAAGACCTAAACACCAAGAGATAGACCATGATAAGATTAATAACTAACCAATGAGCAGGAAAAGCTATTGTGCACTTCCTTAATGAGCAAATTTTCAATGCTATCAGACACCAGCCTCAGTGTCTGCTGGTCTAGGTGAGGTGCAGCTGTGCTTCGAAGCTGGAAGTAAAATCCCCAGCCAGCTCCATTCCCACTCATCCTCTCCCATCACTTTCAGCGTGTGCTACAACACACACATGTAGCAAGCATCATAGTGATGACTCAGTGGAAAAAACATTAGGAATAGATAATGCCTGGCTTCCTATCCAGCCTTGCTTTCTGTTTTGTTTGTTACAGGTAAGTCTAGTAGTAACTTCTGTGAGACAGATTATTATCTACCATCCAACTCCATTCTCAACTGCTGGTAATTTTAAGCCAGGCCAAAAATTCCCATAGTGTTATCTGTTTCTGTTGGAAAGGTGCCATTAAAATGATTCGACTGTCTCCAAGAACAAAGCGAGGCCAAAAAATGCACTATTTTGACTGTGGAGAAAATTAAAAAAAAAGCTCTTACAGCCTTGGAATCCTGTTAGAAAAAAAAACAGTTCTGTCAGACAGGCAGGTGTGACAAACCCTGAAGCCAACACATTCCAACTGCAAGCCAATGTTGAGGCTGCAAAGCCAATGGATTGAATTATTCGTTCCAGGTCTTTTAGGATGTTCTCATGTGAGTCTGAGAAACAGTGCCTGGCCTTTGGAGCAAGACAGAGCCAGAGCCACTTGCCCATATGGCTATTTAGCTGGAAAACAAACTGAGCAGTAAGTAATAGCACTAGCAGACGTGGAAGAAAATGGCCTGAAAACATGAAGCTGTATCATAAACCAGTAAAACACAACAAAGGTCTTCTGCCAATACATTTCCTGTTCTTGAGATGCTTTGTTCATATAACCCCAACACTGCCAGTCTGTGATGCTCGAGACTTGGGTCCTAAATTTGTTCCCAGATATACTGGTACAAATTAAGAATAACTCTGACAAAGACAGGGGGGTCACTCAGACTTTATTCTTGTGTCACTGAGAATAGAATTTGGCAGCTTGTGCCTGGTGGTGGGGAAACTTCCCAGACAGGCTGCTCTTGGTATTGTCTGTGGTTCCTGGACAGTAGCAGTGTGTATTGTTTTCAAATGCTCAGTGTTTGTAAGGAACACCAGATGGTAACTCTCTAATTGAAAGATCTCTCCTACTACTGTGGAAGCAACTGTGGATTCTAAATCAGATGGAGGAACACCCGTTCCCAATGTTGTGTGACACGTGGGGAGCAGTGGAAGAGCATGTGTGACTGGACCAAGTGATTCCTGACCAGGGTGTTCCTAACCTCACCATCTGACAGTTTTCCTCCTCGAGCAAGAGCGCTGGTAGGGATGGTCCCATCTCCTTTGGGAAGTCCAATTCTGATGAAGAAGGGAAAGCAACCTCACATGTCCCAGAAGAAATGTGCTTGCGAAGCATGCGGGATGCCTGCACAGCAGAAGCATCACAAAACTGCTAATAACCAATAATCTTTGTGCAGTGAAGCATGGAAATGAGAAACCTGCATTTCGTGCCCCAATAAACTTGCTTTCAGTCTGGGTGTTCAATCCCATTGCTGGGAAAATAGGTTGGGGAAAGGCAAAAAAAAAAAAATAGAAGGAAGTGGCAAGTAGTGATTGAGCAGCAAGATGAAATGCCATCTCCAGGAGAAGTGGGGAGGCAGGAGGAACTGAAACAGCTGCATTGTTCTCTTAGGAAAAAACCGTGGAAAAAGTTATTCCAAATCAAAGTAAATGGGTATGTTTTAAATAATCCCAAAAGGATCTGCCTGCAGGCAGATTGAGTCCCTTTAAAACAACATTTATGTCTTCTTATGGGCAAAAATGGCCAGAAATAAGATCCAGCCAGAGTAGGAGCCTTCCTCTGCTTCCAGCTGTCACTCCCTGCCCCAGAGCTGCGTGGGGAAACCTTTGGAGACAGCAGTGTGAACTCCCACTGTGACCACAGAGCGGGCTGGCATGTACTGCAACTTTGTGAGGAACAGAGCTCCTTTGTGAACAATTCTTTTAGTCCCTCTTGATGCCTTTTACTGTAATGGGAGTTGGTTGTTTGGGCACTCAGGGCTTAGGGCAAACATCTATTTATTATTTAAATGTAAATACAGCACGATCAACTTCAGTTCTAGTTAGCTTCAAAACAATGCAGGGCTAAGTGCAGGGTTACGTAAGTCCTAAGACTGTGAGTTTTGTGATTATGTTTTTCTATTTTTAAAAACATATCTTTCTCTCCCTGTTGCTGAGAAAAACATCCTGCTTGCACAGAGGGTAGCAGCCTGAAGGCCAGCTCCCAGTTCAGCAAAAGCAAGGAAATCTCCTGGTTTTAGCCCATGCAAATGTTCCCTTGCTTCTGGGGAGGCAGGATCCTGAGCTGGAGAAAACCATCAAGGTATTTTTAGCTTTAGGATCCTTCACTTATGGTGGCGTGTGGATGTGAGTTTCTAACAGCAGATCAGCACATTTTGGAAGTTAGGTAACTGGAAATTTGCTACAGAAACGTGCTCCACACTGCTATGAAGAGAGGACTTGATAGTAAATTAATGTCTGTAGTGAAAATAAAGCTCAGAGCAACTCCTCCTAAGTCTGCTGGGCACAGCACACTCAGAGCTGTGCCTGTGCAGGTGTTTTCCCTGGTTTGGTATGATCCACCCTTTTACACAGACAATCCATGACAACTGCTGGAGGGGCAGAGCTGGCCCTGCAGGGACAAAGGGGACATGGACATACACCTACCTGGCTCCTGCACTGACCACGTAGAAAGGATCCCTCACCATGGGGCCAAATTCACTGCTCTCCCTTCTCAGCAGATCCTGGAGTAAAGAGACAGTGTTAGCAGTGAGCAGAAAGAAAACAAAATGCCAAAACACTGAGGAAGAAGGCCTTCTGAAGCCTGAGAGCAAGTCATTCCCCATGGCCATCCATTCCTTCCTATCTCCAAACAAATTCCTGAGGTGACAGTGCGACTGTGATTTGTAGGCAGCTTGAAAGGAACATTCAGCACTGTACACAAGGCCTTCAAAAACCTACAGTGAGGCAGAGAAGCCTGCTGCTAAACTGGAAACAAACACTTCCCACAAAAAATAAGAAAAGGCCATAAAAAATTAATCAATTAATTGATTAAATAAAAATCCCCCTGTTGTTTTGGCTTTGTCCCCCATGTTTATAGTTGTGGTTTTGCACTGGAGATGGATCAGAAAAAAACCCAATGAAGAAAGCACTTAAACATTTACTTCTCTTTCAAACAGACCCTATGGTTTGGTGTATATATTGGAAGTCAAATTAGGATTTAAGAATGGGATTTTCACAGGTGCCTTGCTGCCTATGGGACTAAATCCTCACTCCAGAAGTGGATACAGCTAAATCCCTCTAGAAAGCAACAGCAAGGGCTCTCCCCTCTCCTATACTTGAACTAAGACCCTGTGAGCAGGTCTGCAATGCTCTTCACCCTCTTTCTCGAGTTGGAAACCAACAGGCAGAACCTATGTTTTGGTTGCTAAATGTATGAGCAATTAAAAATGAGCCAAAAGGGGAAAATAAAGATGCCAAGAACTGCCTTCTATGTCCTGCCGGAGAGAGTGGGCTGGGAAAAATAAACTGGGGCTGCTCGTTGGCCAGCCCATCACTGGGAAGTACATTTTGGTGATTTTTCTCTCTCTGGATGTCTGGTTTTGTTGCTGCTATGTCGTATGTTCTGGGAGGCAGAGGAAGGGTCACAGCTTGGCCTTCACCTTAACTCATTCTGGACTCTTACTGAAAGCAAGGCAAGTGTGACAAAATGGCACAGATGAGCCTGATTCCTGGCTGGGGTGGAAAAATACTGATGGTGGGCTGAGACAGGAGTGGTTCTGGAAGTGCATTCCGGTCACTTGATATTCACAAGCTGCTTTTTTAATTCACTCTATTTAAAGATGCGGCGTGGGAGCTGAGGGCTGTCGAGGGACGACGTGGAGAATGAAGCACACAGTGAGTTTGGGAGGGTGGCTCATTCCCTCCCAGTTTGGCTTGTTTGTGAGATGCTGCCCAGAGCCTCCTCCATGTCACTTGATTTAGGATCAGTTCCTTGCATCTGGATAATCTGTTCTGGGCCCAGAAGGAGATGTCCTGGATCTCTGCAGCCCTGTAAATATGAGGGCCTCTCCAAGCACTCTGCCTATTTGGAGTGAGGAGCCTGTCCACACATTTTGGTTGTTTGCTCCCTCTTCCCATGATGAATGGAGCTTGGCATGGAAACAGGGATGGGGCAGCAGGCCCACCACTGCCGTAAATCCGTGCAGCTCAACCAGTTGCAGTTACCTAAATAGGTCTGAACACATTTCAGCCAGCTCAAGAGCTGGGCTGGGCAGTTGTTCTTTAAGAATTTAGCCTGGTTCTACTGTTTACCATCCTCAGAGTGAGTCAAATTCCCCATTTGTGACATCAGTGCAATGTTCCCAACCACCAGGCAGGGGACGTGGAGCGGCCAGGGTCTCCACTCAGTTTTCTCTGTGATGTTTCCCTCCAGGGCTGGAGGCAAAACATCATGGTTATTTGGCAGTGCCTCTGCCCAGCACTTCCCAGCACTGTCAGGCACAGTGGGAGCCAGGGCAATTCCAAGCAGCCTTTAATCACGGCTGCTTTGGACCAGGAAAATGGGCTGAGGCGGAGCAGAGCAAGAGCAAATCACCACTTTAGTGGGATACCCCAATAGGATGGTGCTCAGTGCTTCTCCAGTGCTGCTGGCAGGTAAGGACAGGGATATCCAGATGGGATGTCCAGAGCAGCAAGAACACAGCACACTTAACAGCATATGCAGTGAAATCCCAGCACCCCTGACATCCCTGAAATAGCCTCAGCAGGGAGAAAGCTGGACCCACCACCAAGCTTTTAATTTAAGTGCAGTAAACTGTGCCTGACTCTAATCAATGGAGTAACTGCCAGGACTGAACATCAGCCTGTTCCCCAACATCCCCACACGTTTCCTGGCTCCAAGAGCCCTGCTTATGGGCACACATGATCCCATTCCCACATACCTGGTGTTTCTTATCTGCCGTGGGAGACGATCTGGAGCGTACATGCACAGGGACTGGCTGATTGTCGTACCTATCGAGCAGGTCTTCCACAGACACCGATTTCCCCGATTTCCTGGCAGTGGAGGGTGTTTCAAAGACCTGCTCCTGCCTCCTGTAGCGAGGCTGGCCCTGCATGCCCAGCGGGTCTGTCTGTGTGCCTTTGGTGAGCTCTGTCCTGGCTCTGTAATCCCGGCACCTCTCTGTTTTTGGCCGGCTCGTGACTGAGCTATCCTGGCGCCCCAACTTCTCATCTCCACTCGTGTCCAAGTAGTCCAACAGCCCGGGAGGAAGGGTAGAAGACATCCGTCCCGTCCTGGGTATCCGCTCTACGGACTCTCTCTGGCGGTAAAGGCTCTGGTCATGGAGGGAATTCATGCTGGAGGCAGAGGAAAGGCTCGTGCTGTCTGGGCCACCCACATGCAGGTAGGAGCTGTGGGAGCGCTCCCTGAGCAGCCCCGTGTCCTGCGAGGAGGGCCGTCTCCCTGTTTTCCGCTCGATGTAGTCGGCGAGAGCGCTCTGCTGAAGCTGCTTGAGCTCGGGCTTGGACAGGCTGGCTGTGGAGGAAGCTTTGCCGTCCCTTTCGAAGATCTTACGCCGGTCAGCCACCGTGTTCTCCGGGAAGACAAAATGGCTGCTCTTCTTCTGGAAGGAGAAAGGCGACGGCTCCCCGTCCGAGATGCCCACCTCGTTCATCTTCTCCGGCTCCGAGTACGAGCGCTTCTTCTGCTCCGCCGTCAGCCGCTTCCGGCCCCCGATGCGCAGCACCTGCTGTGTCTTGGCGTAGTCCAGGGCGGAGAGGCCGCCTTCCGTCGGCGTGATGCTGTGCCTCTCCTTGGGCGTGTGTGGAGACGGCGCCGTGCTCCTCATGCCCACGTGGGCCGAGGCAGGCCTCGGGGGCATCCTCTTGGGAGTGCTCCCGAACGGGGGGCTGATGCGACGGAAGGAGGTGGCCCTCAGCACCCTGGACTGAGCATCCTTAATGCTGTTCCTGTAGGCCCTGTTAAACGGCGTGTCCAGCTGCGACCCGTGGGGGTCCTGGATGTTATCCTTCCAGAGGATGTCCTTCTCAGGCTCACCTGCCAGCTGGAACGTGCTTTTGCTCCGCGGTAGCTGAGCCACCTTCACTTGCACCTCACTTTCAGGACAGGGGCTGTGGTACTCACTGGGTCTCGCCTGCTTCATCGAAGCCGCCATCTGCAGCTCTACGGGGCGCCAGTCAGCCTCGTCCAGCTTCCCGTTCCTGATGGAGGGGCTGGAGCCCCTGGCTGGCTCATTGGGCAGCTTGCTCCTCATGTCCTCTGAACTGTGCAGGGAGCACCTCGAGCCGGAGGGCTGGCTCGTCCTGCTCGGGCCATAGTGCTGGCCAAAGCTGGGAATGCCAGCGCTCTGGGGTCGGGGAGTGCTCTGCTCCCGCTGCTCAAACTTGCTGACCTTCTCCAGCACTGAGCAGCGGGGCTTGCCAGCCTCTGGTTTGCCATAGGGAAAGCTTTGGGTGCTGCTGGAGCTGAGCCGGCTCCTCCCGAAATCCGAGGTCTTTGGGTGCTGTGGAGAAGGGGGCTCTTTGCACTTTGGCTCGGCAGCATGGAACAGAGTCACGCTCACATCCTCCTCCTCCTGCCTCGTGAAGGCCTGTGGGTCCACATCAGTCCACTGCCTCTGCGCCTGTCCCCTGTGATCCTCTTTGCTGCTGCTGTTCAGGAAGGACAGTTTGGTGTTGGAATAACCCTCACTTGGTTGTGTCTCCCTTAACTCGGAGCTGCTTTGCCTCCTGGAGCTCTCTGGGATGTTCTGCAGGGAGGAGAAGCTGTACTGCTTGGCCTTGCTGTGACCCCACTGGTGATGAGCAGCAGCAGCATCTCTCTCGTTTACCTGTGCGTTGCCATTTTTGTCCTCCTGCGATCCAGGTGTCCAGTCCTCTTTGGGCTGGTAATGGGTTTTTCTCTCACTAGCATCCCTCATCTGGGGCTGGAAGATGGGTTTGGGGGCCTGTGTGGTACCTGGGGTCTCTCGGTGGCTTTGTGCTGCGTTGTAAAGGGGTAACAGCTCCTCCTTTCGTGGTGTGGCCAGGCAAAGCTCTGGGCCTACTGCGCTGGGAGGTTTCTGCTGGAGAAGTTTGACTTCGAGCTTCCTCTCAGCTGGGGGCGGCTGGTAGAAGACGGTGGATCTGTTTGTAGTGCTTTGGTTTCCATTTTCATCAAAGCCCAGGGTGCCGCTGGCTGCAGCTTTGTCGTAAGAAACCGGGAGAGATGAAGAGTACCCACTTTCTTTGGCCAGAGCTGGATAAAGTGTCCCAGGATTGCTCACAGAAGGCTGGGGCACCTGGGCATAGTGCGGCTCTGGGGAGGGCACGGCATAGACACCAGTGGGCAGCAGGGGCTGCCCTGGCTGGGAATAGCTTTGCTTGGGCTTCATGGTGGGGCTGCTCTCCGGGCTCTTCTCCACCACGGTGTGCAGATGCCCTTCTCCGAAGGGGGGTTTGAGGAGTGGCCCCTGGGACAGGGAGCTGATGAGTGGTGTCCAGGCCCCCTTGGGCTGGGTGCGGCCAGGCTTGCTCAGATCCAGGGCAGTGCACGAGCTGGGCCTCTCGTGGTGCCTGATGGCTGCGTAGCTGTCGCTGCGAGCGGGAGGCAAGGGGGGGCCCTTGGGGGGCTGGCTCTTGCTGTCGGAGGGGCCCTGGCCTGGCTGTGCCCAGGAGGGAGCTGCGCTGTGCCGGCCCAAGCCGTGGAGCCTGGCGTGGGCGCGGGTGTCCAGCGAGGCCCGGGCCTCACCACTGGGAAGCAAGGAGGGCTTCACCTCATACTCCTCAGAGATGCGCTGCTGGGCATCGTAGACGGTCTTGACGTACCTGATGTCCGCTTGCCTCATGCCCTCCTGCAGCCTGTCTGAGGAGCAGGAGTGCTCTTTGCTGAACGGAGCCGCGGGGTACTCGGGGATGCTGGAGTTGGTGGAGAAGGAGCTGTAGGCAGAGTCTCTCTTGCTGTGCAGGTGGGAGAGCTGGTCGATGCTGTTGGTGGACTTGGCCGGGGACAGGTGACAAGGGTGGTAGCCAGGGGAGGAGTGGTCCAAGCTCTCCATGCTGCCCCGGGAGCTGTACTGATCCGGGCTCCTCCTCAGATAGCCATGCTCGTAGCCAGACAGATCGCTGGTGGAGGAGCTGGGGGAGAGTGAGACAGGAGTGAAAACCCACTGACAGCAGAGGAGAGGCACAACTACTTATATGTGAGCTCAGAAGCAAGATGTTTAGTTTTGAGATGAAAACCCATATTTGGGCCTTACTCCATCCCCTGTTTGGAGTCATCCCAGTTCACAAAGAGGAACTGCTTGACATTGCAACACATGGCTCTTATTTACCACAGAAGGGTGGGAGGGAAATACAGACAGAAAGACAGCGCATCTCTGGAGCCAGGGAGGATCAACCCCACCCAGCAAACCCATCCAAAGCCCTTGGAAAGCTGAATGAGCGCCGACGCCACTGAGGAGGAGGAAAGGAGCATGAGGGATGTTCTGGGGGGAATCTAATCTCTGTCTTTTTTTCCCATTTCATTTCTTTTTATGGAGATGAAGGCTATGCCCTGGCAGGCTTCCTGGAAATTCAGCTGTCCCAAGGATAGTTTGTTTGCTGTGAGAAAATTAAACTGACAAGACAGAGGACAGATGCATGTGTTTGTGCCTGGAGGAAAGTGAGGAGCAACCATAGGAACAGCCTGAGAATGCCCAGGAATTCTGCCTCCTCGTGTAGCTCAGCAGGTGCAGGTACCTGTAGGCACCTCCTCCGAGATACATATGTGCCCAAAGAGGACTTGTGGATGCCAGAGGTGTGATCAAAAAGAAGGATATCCATTGACCTTTCTACCTGTGGAAAGGGAGCTCCTTGTGGCAGCCACAGTTCTTTCATCACACCTCACAAGGGGACATAACAAATTTCTGTGGAGTTTGCCCTGGCTAATCACCCCTCTCAGACTCAAGCAAGCACACTGAGGATTGGAGAGTGTAGCCTGAGGATTTCCCTTTTCTTCCCTCTGTTTCCAGCTTCCCTTCCTCAGACAGTGCTTTCTCTAGCTCCCTGTACAACTACATGTGCTGTCCTGGCAAAGACACAGGGAAGCAGCAGGAAAGGACAGGCTGTGGCGAGGCAAGGCACAGAGCTGGAGTCTTGCTCCAGATCATATCCCAACCAAAGGACAGATGGTGTGGAGAAGGTTGCTAAGGATAAGGGAAGGCAGAAGGAAGCCTGCAGCTCTGCAGAGAGATGCAGAGGAACACAGACACAGGCAGGAAGAGATATGGCAAATCTCAGGATAAAGCTGCTCTCCTCATTTAAATGCACCACTCTATTTTGGATTCAAACAACCATCTCCCTGGCAATGCCCAGCACAGCCCTGGCCAGCTGGCCACTAGATGTTCCCCGTGCTCCTCTTCAAGCACCCAGGAGACAGAGCTGTGCTGCCAAAGGCTCTGCCAGGAGCTGTGCCTGGGAAGCAAAGCCCCTCGGTGGGAAAGGAGTACACTCCACCATGAGCTGTGCTGAGGCCACAGACCAACACACGTCTTTTCCTGCAACCATCTCCTCACTTTTTTTAGTGCTCTGGCTTCTCTCCCCTCTGCCAAGGATCAGTCTTGCCAGCAGTACGAGAGTAAATGATGTTTAAATCCTGGAGGCCATAAGGAGAGTTTGAAACCCTTCTGCCTTTGCAGAGAAAATCCTTCAAGGGCAGAATTTAAACTTGTCCCTCCTCAGGTTGCCTCAGGGCTTACCACTGAGTCCCTTTTGGGGCTGCACAGGCCCCAGCACTGCTTCTCACCCAGCAGAGCCAACATTTTCCCACCACATTTTTGGCCTCCCTTCCTTCACTCCACAGCTGTGTGGTGCTTACCTGGAGTGGTAGGACTGATGCCAAGGGGTGCCAAGCGTACCCTGAGATATTTGCATCATGCTGGGATCGGGCTGGTTCTCCACAAGTTTGGTTGAATGCCAGGAGTGAGGTCGGCCTGGAGTTTCACTCCGCCTGGGTGAAAGCAGAAGGATTTTGCACATCAGCAACAGGCCAGCTCTACCAAGGAGGAGGAATGTGAAGTAGCACCGACATTTAACACCAGCATGTAAAACTTCTCGTGCTCACATGTGTTTCACTGCTACGTTCTTGTCTAGTCCAGGTGTACCCTGCAGTAACCACTTGCCATCCCTCACATTCACACACCATGCTCCCCCTCAGATTTGCAAGGCAAGAGGCAGGTGGGTTATCACTGAGTGCCAGGGGTCTTCCCCTCTACCTGCCAGCCAGAAGAGCAAAACCTGGGGGCCCATTCCCAGGGAATTTTACAGTCTGGGCTGTGTGAGGATCCACACAATGCAGGGCGGCTGATGCAGTTCTCACAGATACTGGAGGAGTACTTTTCTCCAAAGGTTCCCTTCATTTTAAAGCCATTGAAAGAATCACATGCCATGAGGGGGTGGAAGCCTGTATAAGGCTCTTTTGATCTCTCCTCAGGGCTGCTAAAAATGCAGGACAAGACGTGACAACCAAGTGCCAGCAATGCGTGTGCCTCGCATCCCACCCGGCCGGACAGCTGTCCCCAGGGTGTGTCCCCAGCCATGGCATGGCACGGCTGACCCTCAGTGGCTCCAGTCACCAGCGCCAAGGCCCGACTGCCTCAGCTCTGAGGAGAAAAAAACCCACTGACAAGCTTATTTAAGGAGTGGTGCAATGGAAAGTCAAAGCAGGGGATTAGTGAGTCCCCAGAACAGGCTGCACAGACTCTCCTTTGCCACAGCCTTTGGGCTTGTCCTTAATCCTCCCGCTGCTTTCCATGGGGGAACCTCTCCCCTGCTCTAGCACACATCTCCACAGGTTCTCACTCCTCCTATGAGAACAAGGAGCAGCACTGGACCTGTGTACAACTGAAATGTGACAGCCTGCAGGATAACGCTGACTAAATAAATGCAAGAGGAGGATATGACACATGTAAAGTCTTTGTCTCACTGAAAATTACACAGTACAGAAAATTTCACAATACTGTCTCCTCCTGAACAAGAACAGTAAATACATTAAAATGCCCTTGGCAGAGGTAACCCATATATTAAAAGAGGACTCTCCCAGTAGCTCCTGAGATTGTGAGAAGAGATGATGCAGGAAAGTGTACAAAGTAAAAAGTGGTTGTCAGGGTCAGGTTCTTTTCCTGGCACCAGTTAATATCACCACTCACTAATGTTCTACGACATGGAAATGAGAAAGACAGAACCATTTCTCCAGCCTTTTTTTCCATACTGATTTCAGAAGCACTGCTTATTTTCTCATCATGTGCTACAAGAAGAAAGAAAAAGGGACATGCTTTTCCTTTTAACATCTGTTATGGCAGGATTGTCTTAAGGAAAGCTGAACTGGGGCTCTGCAGAGGGCAAGCTGAGCCCAGCACTGTTTTACCTTTACACATGTAGATTTGTTTGAGACGGAGGTCCTGTATTAAGCTCCTTGCCCAGAAAACAAGGAGGCTGCACACTGCTGGATGGGAAGTTGTTAAAACTATCTATTAAGGATAACCCACATTCTTGCCTGTGTCTCAGGAGGTTGTAGGGTTTAAAAATGTAGGGTTTAAAACTGTAATAATAACAACAAAAACCAGCCATAAAAAAAAGAAACTTTATCCCCTTATTTTTTATATATCCTCGAGGGCTGCACCTGTACTGTACTTGCAAAGGTGTCTGGACAATCTTACTACTAAAAGTTCCCCACTTCAAATAACAGGGAAAGTGATCCCTTTGTTTTGGGTTCCAAGGCTGGAAAAGAGACTCCTGGTTCCTCATGGACACCTCCAGTGATCAGATAACCTGGACATCCGGGTCAGGTTGGCATCATGACTGAAGCCTGGGAGAGAGGATACCTGGAGAAGTCACCAGACCGTGATGCAATGCTGGCACCTAAATGGCAGCTGTAACACTGATTGTAGACCTGATGCTGCCAAACTCACACTGTAAACTGGGAAACCAAAGGGAAAAGGATAGTCTTTAATCTCGTCCAGCTGCTGTTGCCTAGGTGCTCCCTGGTGCTCTGCTGGTCTCGGCATTTGCCCAGCCCATTAGAGGCTCCTTGAGGCAGCCTGGCACAGGCTGGATGCAGTCTGGGCTGCAAGGACCACACTCATATCTCTAAGGCCCTTCACCACTAACAGTTCTGCAGCTCTTTCTTATTAAGAAGAGCTGAGAGTGCTCTTCTCTGTAATTTCCACAGATTGTTTTTATACTTTGTTTGCAAAACAGGAACAGAACTTTACAAAGACACCTTGGCAATAACTCTACAAATGAATCAGCATCAGAGGCTTTTTTCACAGTGTAACTGAAGGGTTGTCTTTTTCCCAAAGTTACAAACTAAAAACACCCAGAGCAGAGCATTCAGTCTGACTGCTGTTCTTCACATACTGTTCCTTGCTGATGGAGCATATGCACAACCTGAGTCCAGAAGTACTCCAGCCCAGTGTCCACCAGGAGTGCACGAATACTTTGGTGTGAAAAGGCCCATCTTTGACCAAAGCAGGAGCTGTGGTCACTAGGACACATTTTCCGTGACCTGTGGGGATGGCTCTGACCAGCTGCTGGTGTTAACATGTCCAAGAAAGATGGGAAGATGCAGAGAAGAGAACTAAGGCTGAAGGATCACTCTGCTGTTGCAGACAGATGCAATCCCTGTGGATGTGCTTTCCCTCAAAGCCGTGTGGCCAGGTGGCTGTGTGGGAGGCTACTGGAGCTAGAAAGGACAGCCATGGCCTAGCCCATCATCTGGGCAGGTGGGAAGGGATGGGGGTCCTGCAGCACAGACCCTCCTCCTGTGGGAAAGAAGAAAGGTTTGGATGCGGATGCAAAGCTTGTGCCTCCTGCATGCGATCCCAGGCACTGAGCCACAAGAGAGAAAGCCAAGAGGGCAGCTGCCCATCCCCACCACGTCATCCTCACAGCGGTCAATATTTCAAGATAGTGATAATCCCAGCCTAACAAAACCCACGTGTCAGAGGCAGCCTGTCCTGAGTCACACCGGGCTGCACGGAGCCACAGGATCTTTGTATATGGAGAGATCCTGATCCCAGCAATTCACCTGTACCCTCCTCACAGGGAGACTGTGCACCTGCACCAACAGAAAGCAGCGACAGCCACCTGAATTCTCACCAGCACGGACCTGTCTCCAAGATGGACACGTCTGAAGGAGCGTGAGCATAACAAAGAGACGTTTTCCAGACATCCAAACGCGCTGCTGCAGCCCCTCTGCCTGCCTATTAGGCAGGAGATGAAGGAAAAACTAAAGCACTCGGAAGCCTATTAGGATTTCGACAGAGTGAGGCCACAATCTACTCAAGGCAATGTCGCTCTTAATTAAGGTTCAGTCATGGCTCTAAAAATAAGCAGAACAGACGAAGCCAATTAGAAAGGGGTCGGACCAGAATGGCATCGGCTTGATGCGTCTTTCACCAAGTCTGTCTTTTTAGGCTCACACAGCTCTCCTGGTAAATTATGGGGCAGGAGAGACCTGGAGCAAGCTCTGTCCCCTCCATAATTTTGACTAAAAAGGTGGACAGCTCCTTAGAAAAACCTGAGGTCTATGAAATGATATTTCACATGATGGATGTTGGGCAAGAACGTCTCCTTGTCTGTAAAGGGAGAATCATGCCCACACTCCCCCTCATCCTTAATACTCAGAATAAAACTTTTTCTAAGTACAAAACACACTGAAAAACCCCTCACTTGACAACACTTGGCTGAAATGTGTGAATATTCTTATAACAGAGCACAACCTGCTTTTCTACAATGTCTTCATTTTGCAGCTACTAGAAGACAGCTCCCCATCCAGGAAATCCCTGTGTAGTGTCTCACAGTTTTTAGCAGTCTCAGACTTCAACTAAAAAAGAGAAAAAACACCTTAAGAAAAATTCCCCAGCTCAGTTCAGGGCTCTATCCCACCAGTCTGGCCTCATTCCCCTCTCCAGCCCCTTTTCCCAGTGGCAGAGGCAGACGTTGTGTCCGTCTAGTGTCTCCAGCTGATGTGTCAGATGCAATTTGTTTTTTCCCTTTATTAAGCATCACTTGGGATGTCTGGGTTGCATTAGAACAGGCCCTGAGCGCCATGTGGGAACTGGAAGACAGGTACCAAACTCCCTGAAGTCTCTCTGAGATGAGAAAGCAGAGAATCAGAGGTTTCTCCTCAGATTTCCTACCATTACTGTCAGCAACTTTTTCAGAAACATCCCCTACCATACCACTGGAAGGACAATCCCCATGAAGCAGAGATGGAAATCATGCTTGTGGATTTACAGACAGTTTTTTTCTACTGGCTTTTCTTGATAGAAGTGGTCCTGGCCCCAGGCTGTCGATGGAAGCACTGGGATTGCTCCAAGGTGATGGCAGCTGTGAGCAACTGGTGTTTCTTCATTGAACTTAGGAACAGTCAAACATTGTAATTAATGACTATTGGTCCTGCATGTCACACCTCTGTGTTATCTCATTTCTCTGGAAACCCTCAGGCTGCCTTATCCAAGAAAGGGGCATTTATCCAGTTTCCAGTAAAGGAAACAAAGCGCAGGGCTCGGAGCTGGGCCGTGTGTGGTCGCTTCACCTTCCCTTTGCCCCAGCACAGGGCTGACAGGCAACACTCAGATGGAGGGCTTCTCCCTACACAAAGAAAGGGTCCCACTGGCATTCCCTGACATTAACCAGACACAGGCTTCAACGGGAACAGAGGTGATGTATACAAACTTCGCTCTGGCTGATTACTGGGTTCAAGGACTTTGTCCTGCTGGGATCTTCTGATAGCTTTCTTTTTTTAAAGACAGTGTTACCAAGCATGATAAATATGATGTAAATTGCAAAATAAGGAGTATTTCAGATCTCTATTTTGAGAAAGGGATGATGTCCCACAGGACTGCAGCTTAGATATGGAGAAGACAGGAGAGCCTCCAGACTGGTCCTTAGAGCATGTGTAGGCTACAATGAGGAGCTGGGAAGCATAGGATTAAAGACTCTGCAGTTTTGCTCTTCTTCATATAATTTGACCATTTCCTTTGCTGGAACAAGAGGAAGAAAGAAGAAACATGGAAAAGAAGAAGTTGTCTGGCTTGCAGCCTTTGAGAAGGACCCTATTATTCCCTGACTTCTCCAGGGATTGACATCACCTCTCAGAGCACGGGTGGAAAATCCCAGCAGCCAGAGCCTGCAGTGGTTTTCCCTACCCATGGCTCTGCAGAGCTGCCCTGATTTATCCAGACTGATGGACAGGCCAAACGGGCTCAATTCAAATAATTTTTTCTCATTCTCCTCCAGTCAATAAATTAGTTAAAAAGACAGAAACCCAAGCATAGCTTGGATTCTTTCACACCCCGATATCCAACACACAGCAACTTGCAACAGGAGAGACTTGGGAACAATGGAAGGAATGTGTTTTCCTCATCTCCTTTAGTGCTTAGGAGGAACTGGGTGGCTGGCAGGGGGAACGCTGCCCTGTGAGCCCGATCATCCAAATGGAACGTGGACAATGAGGCACGGCAGGTAACCGAGGGGACTGGCAGGGCAAGGGTTTCAGGCAGCAGCTGGGCTTTCTCTGAGCCACGGGGCTACAAATCACAGGCAGCCCTCCCCACCTCCACATCCAAGTGCTCCTGTAAGGATGATAAACGGGAGAGAAGCAGCAGGTCCTCCAGGGGATGTATGGAGGGATATACACAGATCTGGGGGGGTAACAGGGTGAGCCTGTGGAAAGCAAACACAGCAGGGAACTGCACCTACTGCTGTGGCCAAAGCTGAGTCTGAAACACCCTCCCACATGCAAATTCTTATACATTAGAGCAACTTCCTGCTTGTTACCAGAGCTCCAGCCCTGGCTAAACTGAGCTACGCAGACACAGCCTCTGACACTGCCAGAAAAGTAAGGGAAAACATTGGCTCTGCACCCCAAGGCAAATTGATCCAAGTGAAACACTAAACTTTAGGAGCTTCTGTGAAGATCTACTAAATTGTTGGACAAGAAGGATTTTCAGAGCGAATGTGCTGCACGACTCATGGCTGTGGGAAGGTGGTGGATGTCTGAGAGGTCCCTTCCCAAATTCACTGTGGGTCACATACCTGAGGAACTGCAAAGTCCCACTCTACAGTCAGAGATAAAAAAAACGTCACTTGAGGAGAGATTTCAGTCTCTAAAATCTGCTCTATCTGAGGCTGGGCAGGGGCAGCATCTGTAACTGCAGTGGCCAAAAGCTGGAGCGTATCCACTGAGGTCAGGGAGTTTGCTCCAGAGGTGCATCCTTGCTGATAAGATCAGAACATGACTCCACATGTCAAATTCCCTTCTCAGCTGCTCACTCATTTGCCACAGGCACTAGGACATATTTCCTCCAGCTCCAGGATATCAGAAAAGCTTCTTGACTTCACCTAAATCAAAGTGTGGCCCAAATGCAATGCTGACAACAAAAGTCACTGCTTTGAGTTCACGGTGAAAACCTCGGAAGACTGAGACACAAAAATCTGTGAGGTCACCCAGATTACATCTGACTGATGTAAGAGGCTCTTTGGACACCAGCAAAAGCTCTGCCTGAGTAAACACAGTAGGATTTGGTCCTAAACTCCATGGACAAAGGAAAGGGAATTTGGCTCTGCTGCAGCAGCAGCCAATCCAGAGCAATTCAAGAAACTGATTTCTGAAGACGTTTATTCGTGTAAAACTGCAGACAGGCACTCAGCAGACACCAATGCCAAACTCCCACTGAAACTCCCAGACTCAGAAGCCAGGTGATTCTGGAAAACCTGGCACCTCAAGCTAGGGAGTCACAGCAGGCTGACACCACTTCTGTGGAGATATTTTGGTTCAGCATCTCTGATGACCTTTACCAGCACTGACCAAAGCTTTTGAGGAGAAAGGACACGTCTTCCAGGATCCCTTAACTCAGTGAGTGCCCCTCAGGCACACAGGCAGCCAAAGCAGTAACTACTTTACACCAAGGTCTTTGTAGACGTTACAAGCAATGTTGATGGTCCAAAGGTGAATTCATTCCCCTGGCGCCGTGCTGAGGATAAAGAAACCTTTGGGAAAGTTGGATGTGAGTTTAAGAAATGCCCCTGGACCTCTTCCACTGCAGACACAGGGGATTCCCACCACTCTACTCCAGCATTACAGCTGCCCTTGCTCCCAGAAGAGGGAAGTGGAGTTTTCCAGCTGTTCCCCAAGAAGAGAGGCCACAAAACACCCACGGCACACAGGGACACAGATAAAACATTCTCACCTGGTCTTCAGCCGTAACTTAACTCCTCCTGACCACGTGGCTTTGCTGGGCTGGAACTCAGGGGTCACACAGTCCGGACTGAGCGGGGTGGGAGACAGGTTGGTGCATCTCTTTGCTGCATGTGTGTCCCTGTCCAAAGAAACCAAGGCCATGTAAACACCACCATGCAAAAACCTCAGCCCTCCTATCCAACATTCCGTCAGGACTTTAGGAAAGAAGACAACACACAGAAGCAGGGGGCAAGGCAGGGGCATCCGTCTGGTTTTTAAGAAGTGCAAAGATGTCACAGAAAGCCACGTGTATCCCTTGTGTAAAGCCTCGTGTATCCTTGTTCTCCAGCCTGGGCAGTGCTCAGCTCCCAGAAGTGTCCCTCAGGAGCAGCTGCACAATTCCACAGGGATGTGTTTCCCCACACAGGAGTGAGATCAGCTCCAGCACTCACAGCACAAAACTCATTATCCTACAGCTGTATTTGGGGACTCTATACCCCCAGTTGTGGAGTTCAGAGGATATCCACTGTGGGATAAGCCTTTCCCACAGAAAACCATGTCAAGAGAGCTCAGGGAATGCTCTGAACACACAAGAGAGAATCTCTAAGAGAAAGGCCCATGCAGTGAGAGGGACAAAGAGAAACCTATCCCCCCCCCCCTCTACTGGTATTCCCACAAAGTCAGCAAGCACATATTTACCCCACTCCAGCACAGGCACACAGAAGTCACACAAACGTGGTGCAACCATGGCTTCAGCTCCTTCCTTCCCCCAGGCACAGGAGAGCCTGAAGCACTCCAGTATTCCCACAGGAGAGATGTGAGATTTCGGCTCGCTCAAGGAACACCCCCGTGCCGAATAAAAGCCGGGCTGAAAGGCTCCCTGTGCCTCTCCCTGCCCGCGGCAGGCCTGGCCAGGGCTAAGCTGGAATTGCCTCTTGTTGTGTGCTGAGCTCACACGCCGGCATCTGGGGCTTTGGATGGCTGAGATGGCTTGGATGCCATTCCGGTGAGAGACCAGCCGTCTTTGTGTCCGGCCGGGTCCTCCCCCACGCCGCCTGCCCGAGCCCCACGTGCCAGGCAGGAATGTTAAGCCCCACATTGCGGGTGAGATCCAGCAGGGAAGCGCAGCAGCACTTTCACCCACATCAGGGAGAGCGACTGGTCTGGAACGGCCGTTTTTGCCTGCCCCGCTTATCTTCATCCAGATTTTACCCCAAATCCTGTCCCGCTTTCTCTCTGCCCCTCCCTCCTCTGAGATGATGTCAAGCCTCTCATCAAACTAGAAAGATTCCCTTCCCTGCTCCCATTTCCAGCCTCCTCCGCTGCAGCCCTGGGAAGTGCCAATACCCTGAACTGCTCCAGCCCTCTTTGCTCACCAAGTTCACCATGAAAAATCACCCTTTTCCAGAGCCGGGGTGATTTCTTGGACACAATGCTGAGAGTGCTTTGAAAGCAGATACTGACACAGGAGATCTTTGCCACGTTACAGGAGCTTCTCAGAACTCTCCTAACTTTCTTGACGACAACTTCCCTGCCACAACTTCCCTGTTTCCTAAAGAGCAGATTTTGCCTCTCCCAGGCCACACCACAGCTGTACTCCTGCACGTGAAGAAAGCTGCTCAGGCCTTCTTTCTGGCCAGCTGTCTCCAAAGGAGCCAGTAACAATATTTAGGACTGAGAAATCACCCCTGTGCCAAAAAAAAAAAAAAGAGTAATCAGCATCCTGAGAAATTGATATAAAGCAGTAGGTGTCTAGAGCTCCCTGGGCACCACAGCCTAGTGATCTTTCAGCACTTAGGCTCTTCTTGTTTCTTAAGAAAAAACAGCTTTTGAAGCACGTTAAGGCAGCAAGAGACAACACAGCCCCTGAACTCTGCTGCGAGCAGAGCTCTCTGAGGAGGTCACTTCCAAGTGTTCCCGTATGGATCCACACAGCTCCGACCCTCAATGGGCAGCTACAAGCAGAGGGAGGGAGGGTAATCAGCTTGGGTGTTCCCCCTCCCAGGGAACAACCCGTGCTTGCCAGCACACATAACTTTGGGGTTTACCTCACAGAGACAAAGACACGTTAATTAGTGCCTGCATGGGCTCTGGAGGTGCTGTTGGGGGAAACAAGGAAACGCCACCGAGTTTTTCCCCGAGCCTCTTAAAAAACTGTAATTACAGAGCCCTGGGTGGCACGGTGGGCTCAATCACACATTGAACACTAATCAGCCAGTCTATCAATAACATTAATCATGCCCAGTGGGGAACACAAGAGATGAGGACCCTTCCACCCGGGAAACGCACACACCTCAGGGATGGAGCACAGCCAGAGGGGATGATTCCCCATGCAGGAGTGTCCCCAGCAAGAGCAGGGCTGGAGGAGCAGGGAGAACACCTGAGGAGACCCCAAACCCAGCACCTGTCCTCTCCTGGCAGCTTTCCGCCCTACCTGGCTGCTTTTCCTTGAAGGTTTTCCATTACATTTCTAACTAAGACAGCTCAGCCTAACAACCAGGAGTGTGTTACTCTCTATAAAGACGCTTCTTCTGCAGTAACATGGAGACAGCCACCCTGGGACAAAGGTGCTGAGGGCTTACCTTTCCTCTGGGCAGTTGCCACTCACACCTTCTCCTAAGAGTGACCCTCCTGGGGCTGCCCTGGGACAGCACCCAGCCCGACGAGATGCTCTTTAAGGCTGGGGCTGCATTTTATTTCGGGATGTTGCAAAGGGCCTCACAATTCCATAGCTAAAAAGTATCCCTGGTGAGGAGGGGCCTGCAGTTGTTCCTTTTGTTATCGTGCTGTTTCTAAAGTTCTCAAGTGGGAGACAGGAAACCCAGCACACACATTCTATTTAAAACTCCTTTACCTCCCACCTGAGGCTGGCAGCTGCCTCTGAAATCTTTCCTTTTCTGCAAAGTTCATGTGTAATTATGAATTGTTATTTATACTTGCTGCTTCCACAGCGCCTTTGGTATTTAATGCCACACATGTTCACGAGTACACTCTGCTCAGCTTCTCCTCCATCTAAAAATATGGCCTGGAAGGATTTTTTCCTTGATGCGAAAGGACCCAGTACAAGAGATATAAGCCTTTTTTAAAGGACAGCCTGCCCCTCAGAGGTTTCAGTGCCCCTTCCAGAAGAAAGCCAGCACCTCCTGACCCCAAATCCCTCTCTCCCTGCAGCAGGCATCTGCAAAACCTTTCCCTGTTTTTCACCACCTTCTGCAGAGCTCTTCAAGATCGCATATAATATTTTATATTAATCAACTCCCTACAAGACTGCTCTGCCAGTTGCCACTCGATGGTTCACGACCTTCCCGAGCTGCCTCAGTCACTGTTTTAGGGAGATCCTTTGCTTCAGACCAGAGCTGACTCTGACCTCCTCTGGCCACCTTATCTGCCTCTCTGCTGACCTCCCATCACCTGCATACTTGGAACGTTCCACGCGCTTATCTTAACCTTTAGGGCTCCTGGCTCTTCTTCCCCACTTTCCTCAGTCCTCCTTGTCCTAATTTATAATCTTCACATTCCAGTACAGATTGGTTTTCTAAATCCAGCCTGGACAGTAAGTGTGTGGGTGTGTGGCTCCCCAACAATTATCTCTGAGTCTGCAGAGATCATATTCTTCATTAATTAAACTCTATGTTTTCTAACAATAGTTCCCTGAGTAATGGCAGGAGCGTAAATCACTGCTCTCACTGGGGAAATGCTGAGGTGTGAGCTCAGCTGCCTGGCTACAATTCCCAAAGGGGATTGCTGCACAGGGAAGCTGCACAAACCCACCTTTGGAAGTTTTGTCTGCTCACAGCATTTCTTTTCCAGCACAGAAACCCTTACACGTGCCCTGGCTGCACTACCAACCTGTACTCTGCTTCTTTGCTTAGTTGGCTGTAGTTCCAGGTATGAGTTTAGGATATGACTGAGATAATCCATAAACAGCACATGGAACTATGTTTAAAAATTACTAAAGTTGATTTAATAAATCAAGGTTTTTAAAAAAATCTTTTAAACCAGGTACTTTTGAATGGTCCTACCTCTTGGAACCATGATTACTGAGTTTAAACTAACCCTGGTTTGCTGCCACAGTAATAGAGACTAAGTCCCAGAGAATCAAATCCCCAAATGTTAATAGGTTCAGTAATATTTAATGTCTCGTTACTTTTCAGTCTAGTGTTGTTCCTAGAAGAGAGGATGGATGTCAGATGCACATTTTTAAATCATTTCGGATGGACAGGAGTGTTTATAACCACCGTCAGAATTAAAAGCTATCCTAGAAAAATAACTGCTCACATGCTGATGTTCTAGAGATTAAATCAAGGAACTCCTCTTCCAGCTTGGACAGCTGCATTTCCTGCTATCTTTTCTTTTTGCTTTAAATCAGATCTTAAGATGCAACCCTCCTCCCCTGCAGAAACAGGCACAGCACAGCACAGACACAAAAATACGGAGAAGCAGCAACAAAGCCAAACTGGACTCTTGACAGCCAGGAGGGATCCGGAGGAGTTAAAGCTGCTGGTTTGTCCTCAGAGCACCCCACGTTACACCATGTCACAGGGCAGCTGAGATCCCCAGCTCAGCCCAGGGGCATCAGGAGAGCTGGGCAGCTGCACCTCTGGCTCTCTTCGTCCCGCAAGGAAGCTCTCAGCAGCTGATGAGCGGAAATTCGGTATCCTTGGGAATAAAAATCTCACATCCACGGCATTCTCCCATCCTGCTTCCTCCATGCTATGAGGGAGAGGGGCTGATCCGGGGAAGGGATGCAGAGTCGGGGAGGGACCACGCTCATCCCGGGCACCGACCTTGTGCTTGCCTGCGTCCATCCTGCTGGGCAGCTCCTCCCGCTCCACCTCAAGTGAAAAGACTGGACTGCTGACGTATTTCTTATTTTGTTACCTCCTGTGGCTGCTCCAGAAATAGCCCGTAATCCACATCTCTGTCACGCTCACAGAATCTCCTTGAGCTGCAGTGCAAGTGCCCCGTATGTCAGAGCACAAAGGTGCTCTCCTGGCGGTGGCAATGCCTGCACAGGTTTGTCACTCTGTGCTCACAGGACCCTCGAGCCAGACCAGGAGCCGGGACCAGCTGGGAACACGTGGACAAAACAACTTTTCCTCCAAAAAAGACTGATAAATTGAACTGAAACCTCTCACACAAATAAACTCTAAAGCTTTTGCTGGAGAAAGTCTATCAGTCCCTGGGTAAAATCTCTTGATTGCCACTTGTGACAGTCACCGGAGATGGGAAAGAGCCAGGGTCAAATTCACAAGTCTAATAAGGCACATAAGGTATTCAAACCATACCATGGATACCTCAAAATGCAACAGGCTCCACCAGAATAACCCCTGGAAGTACCTTTTCATACTAAGCAGAGCAAGACAAGGTTTGAAATGTCAGTAAGGCTCGCTGAGCACGTGGATTTTGGGACCGAATTAGGCATTCTTCCCAGAGTTCTGCTGCAAGATCCAGGTGTCAAGCAGAAACAGCAATATCCACACCTGAAATTCAGATGGGTCAGTAAAGCTCAGGGAAAAAACCCCCACACAACCCACAACCATTCAGAGAGCTGCTAGCTGCTGCTTCTAAGAAACAGGACTCCTTACTACACATTTTCTGTATGCACCACAGGCACATCCATGCTGACACCTGTTAAAAGAGGATTACTAGAGCTGATCTTTGTGCCATAAGCCAATCACCAATAGTGGAAAGAAGAAGTTTTCCAGGCACAGAGCAGAAGGTGGCTTGTGCTTTTCTACCTGCAATGGCCAATTTTAGATGGATGCCTGTCCCATTCGGGCGCCCATCGCTTTCAGTCTAATGGCTCCTTACGCAGCAATTCCACGCACGCAGAATTTCAGGGAAAAGCAAGAGGCTGAGAAGTCTACTGGAATTAATCCAGACTCACAGCTTTCCTTTTTGGAGGGCTCTTCACCCATGCGACTCCAACTTAAACAACCTCAATGAGCGCTGACCTTCAGGTCCACCCAGAAAAAACCCGGAGAAAGGAGACCGCATTTTCCCTGTGCAACACTGTCTGGTCCTACTTGTCCAGTGTTTTTCTGGCATCCCCTTCTCTGTGAGACTGGATGGGTTTTAGCTGACCTGCACTCAATCCCACAATCTGGCTGCGCTGTGTTTGCACAGCCCCACACAACCCAGCTGCTCCGGCCGTACCTGTTTGCAAGCAGGGAGCTGAAAGGAGTGCTGGCACTCATTTGGGTTCCTCACTTCATTGGCCAAGGGGTCTTTGAGAAAATGAACTCCCTCTTTGTCTGGGAGAGAGAGCCCTAATCCCCGTTTTGCCCTGGAGGATTACTGGGTACTTAGAAAGGCACTCACATGCACATTTTTGGTTCATGCCAGCTGCATTTGGGTCCACAGTGTGTAGCGTTCCCTTTGGTCTTTAGCTTTGACAATAGGCATTCCACTGCACCCAGAGCTTGACCCCAGAGACTGCCACCCTTTTAAAGGCACCCTAAACCCACTCTTTCTGAACTGGGGGCCTTCCCTGCTTTGCATGAGCAGTTGGCCCCGTGTGAATTCAGCTGGGCACACAGCCCTGAGCCCACAGTCCTTCCTTGTGCTCCCCTGCCAAAAAGACCTGAATCCTAGCTGGAAGGAAGAATCTGAAGGGCTGAGGAATTAGCCCTTATCCCTAGTCAACTCCTGGCTTTCTGTAATAGAAGTTTACAGTTATACTCAATTACAGCTGCCTGTGCCCTGGTGCCACCCAGAGAGCCCGGTGTTCCCACGAGGGCAAAGTGTGCCCTGTGCAGCTCTGCCCCAAATCTTTCTAGGATTGGGGCTTAATTCTGCAAAGTACTAATTAGGGATGTAGTTAAGTGAAAGCAAAGGACTCAGAATTAGTACTGACATGAGCAGCACTCTGCCTGCTCAGGGGAGAGCTCACCTTCTCACAAGGTGACAGCTGAGAGGTGACAACTGTCTTGGTCTGTCAAACGGTACCACCACAAAAAAGGGGAGTGGGATCTGTCCTGCACCCCGACTTGTATGGGAAATACTCAGAAAAACCCCTCAGAAAACAGATCTACCTACTTACTGTGTCAAAACAGGAATAAAACCACAGAGAAATTACATTTCCATTCTTTTCTACCCCACAACTAAGAGAACTGTCTCTAGACTTGCTCTTGACCGCTACTGAACATCTCTTGAGATTTTCCAGAGACACTTTTGGAGATACTGTGGCATCAGCTTGGGGAACCACAGCATCACCACAGGTCAATCAGTAACATTACCTTGACAGGTTCTGGGGTATCCCAACACTGAATCATGCGGATCAAAAGTCGTTCTGTATAAATGAACATTTATACATTTAACCTTTCGGATGTAACACACACACCAAAGCACAGACCAGCTCTAAAGGACAAGTGCAAATGAAACAAAAAGCATAATTGCAGCTCCCACAAAGAACAGCAGGCACAAGGAGGAAGCAACAGTCATATTCTTATAAATAAGGACTAGTTTCCATTTCAGGATTTGGGAATTAAAAGGATTCCATTGGAAAAGACTACAAGACCTCTGCGCTGAAGGAACAGTTACGTTCACAGCGAGAGACTGAATAAGCAGAAGATATTTCCCTAAAATTACTCTTTTTACACTCACCCTTCAGAACAGTGATGATTTCCAGCTACAAAAGAGTCTGAATGTCAGGTAAGATGTGTCTCACCTGAGACCTGCCCAGCCCTTACTGAGAAGCTTTTCCAGCAGCAACTTGGAGAATGGGACCAGGCTGGATCTACTGGTGCCGTGGTTTGCGAAAGCACTTCCTCATAAGTTCCATGCAAACCAAACCAGGTCAGTTCAGACCAACAATTTAAATGGTTTAAAGCTAAAGATTAAGGGAGTGCTCACAGGAACTGTTCCAGGGGCAGATGGATGAGGTCTCTGGCACCTATGAGCAAGTGAAGGAATTAATCTCTTCCACCAGCACAGCTGGATCTCTTTTCCTCACCTCCCTATGTGTTGCACTTTATGGAACACACCCTAAAATTTTACCCTAGCAGCTCTCCTATGGAATATGGATGTTGTCAAAGTGCTGGAACAGTGGCTCAGCTGCTTTTTGTTCTCAGTATTTGGTACTAACAGAGTGACAATGTGAGCATCTCTTCAGAGCGGGCAGAAGAAATCCTCCTACTCACGTTTGTCCCAGGCATGGTGGACTCTCAGCACCAAGATCTCAAGTCTGCAGCTGAGCTGTCTGTCTCTCCTGATTCTTTTGCAGTGCTTCCTGGTAATCCAGATTTTAATTACAGTAACTTGAAGGGTGGAGTGTACAGACCTAAACATCTTTACAGGTGTAGCAATGCCTAATCCCCAGAATGTGAGCTACTCATGAGCTGCTTCTCCATCCCACTGACAAACCTGGACAAATTAGGGAATACCTTATGCAACACAGCATTCCATCTGCTTCCTGGGGATTCCAGCAGGAGATTTGCTGAAGTGAGAAATGAGGATAGATTGAGCAAGAAGATGAGGGCTTGGCCAGCCTAATGGGAGTGCCCAAGGTGAGTTATAGAAGTGCTGGCTGTTAAGATAAAAAAATAAATATCTGTTTGTCACTCAAAGTATTTTTAGCATCTCCAGTCTGGCAGAGAAGAGCTTGGAGAAGGATGAGGACTGCAGCCATGACAAGGCACATGAGAAAGGCCCCTCTTCCCAATTCCACTCTCTCCTGGCTTCAGAGCATAAATAGTCCTCTGCCTTCCTCCTGCTGAGAAGGTACCACAAGCATCTTTGCTGTACACAGCCCTTCACGTGGGACCTCTTCCACGTGCCCTGGCAACAGGAAAACTCTTCCTCATGACTTTGTCTCCCATGTTTTGGTACAGCGATCCTGAGTCCAGACTGAAATCCTTCCTTGGGCTCAAAGGTCTGAAGCTGGGACTTGGAATGTTCCCTGCAAGCACTGCAGGCCTGGATTAGCACCCAAAGAGGCTGAGGGAAGCTCACCTGGAGGAGGTCAGGGGCTTCTCTGCAAGGATGCCCTTGAGTACCAATGAGGTAAAGCATCTCCAGGAACAGATAAGGGAAATTCCACTAAGGATTAGCATATGGCTTTGGCTTCCAAGGAAAAGTCTCAGATCCTCCTAGGTTTCCAGGAACACGAAGGTGCTACTCTGTAGATGAAAAACTTTTACAGCTCTTGGGAAACCCAGAAAACCCCACTTAGCCTAAAGGCCTATAAGCTTTTAATGGGACTTTCCTCACTTTGGGCACATCTCAAAAATCCACCCAAAACACTCTGAAATACCATGACCTGCTTTTCCTTGGGGTGGCTCCAAGCACACAAAGAAAGCAGGGAGGAGATGAGCACCCACTGCAGTGCCAAGTGGCAGTCTGACCTGAGGTCTTCCACAGCACTCACAGGTTAACAAAAGACATCAAAGGCTCCTCATCTCCAGTGGGAACAGCAGCATCCTCTCAAAGGAAGCTGCACCTTTGCTAGGGACATGAAGTGAACTGGAGTCACAGCCTGGAAATCTCTGCATGTCAATAGGAAAAAGGGCAGCAATACATATCCTCAAGCTCAGCCTCTCCCTGTACACAGGACATGCTGTGACCACTGTCATTCCAAACACCACTCCCAAAACGAAGCCTTGGTGGAGCCAGTCCCAAACACAAACTGAGTCAGCAGTGCCAAACTCTTTCACAGGTAGAACACCAAACCCAAATCCTATTAAGCAGCCATCAGTGTCAATATTTATTCCTCACAAATAGGGGACAAATGGCCTAATAAAGGGTGTCATACCGAGTGTGCTGAGATACAAGAGAGAGGGGATAGATGGACTTGGGGAAAGGACACGACATTAATCAGCATCACTCCTGCAAACCCCTTGACAGAAACAAGGTAGTAAACCCATCAGCCACTTGGAAACTAAGCTCCCTTTTTGCTCTGACAGTGATAGCCCTCAGTTTCCAGCCTGGAGGTTTGGCATCCTTCACAACAAAGCCACCGGGCCCCATAAAATCTTCTTTGAGTCCACCTCTCAACACACACCTCTCTCTGGTTCAGAGAGGCTTTGCTGGCTCAACCCCTCTCTTCCCAACACAGAACAGATCCGTCCCGAGGTCTGGCCTGTAGGGAATTAAGCACTCAAACTAGCACGGGGTAAGGGGCTCCCAGGCAAACAATGTCTGCACAGGAAGACAAACAAATCAAAGGATGATTTCACAAGGCAAACTCCTCGGCTGCAAGAGCCACTTCAAATATCTCAACTTCCCCTTCTCCCTGCGGATCATTCCTGCCCCTGGGGGGTGATATACGCTGTTTTCTTCTCCCTGCCTAGATGGGAAAACACTCTATTGAGACAAATATGCTCCAGACTTGATCTTTCCATCAGAGTTTTTAGAGCCACACCTTACCACAGCACATATTTGCTCCCATCTATCCAGGGAAATGTAAGCTGCCATAGCACAAAGAGGATGCAGCCATCTTGCATGGGGGCCCTGTCCCCACTATAACTGTCCCCACCAGTTATCATCACGTACTTTGCTTAAATTAGGCTGAAATGGAGTCTGTCTCCAGCCTGGAGCCTGTTTGTAACTGCAAAGGAATCTGTGCCCTCTGCAGCACACGAGATGGGATCAGGTCACTGCTGGAGAGCACTTGGCCTGGCTATTTTTATTGTCTCCCTGAATACTTTTCTTCAACGCCGTTTTAAGTTGCTGAAAGAATAGTAAAGATGAGATTTTTTTTTTTTAATAACAGACGCACTGATAATCCATAGGAACCGTGCCCTTTTAACTTTTGGATGTTTCTCAAATCTCTGCCCTTGTTGCCAGGATGCTGAAGGCATTTTGAATGCACAACATGATGAAATCTAATCAGGGTGAAGTGGGCTGGTTTCATTTCCATCAGATTCCTCTTTCAAAGGCACAAATTTACCCTTCTGATCCCAACCACTAGAACTGAGCCAATAGAGCAGTTACTGCTACATCAAAAACCCCCCCAATCCCCCTCCATCACGAACAACCAATGACTGAAATTCCTCATGGTCCTTTAAACCCAAAGGACACTGCCACTAATCCAAGCCCTGGTGCAACTAGAATGTGAAGGGTCAGAGAAGTGGGTCTCATTTGAATACAGGCACATCACAGTTAGCCAAGCTCTCCACTGCAGTTAAACCTGGGAACAGCCCCATGAACCATCAGCCCTCACCCCTTGCCCAACACCCACTGTGAAGTTCCAGAAGCAGAGGTGCTGCTTCCCCTGGATGTCCAAAGGCCAAGTGCTCAGCCGTGGTTACCAGACACCCCGTGCCAGCCACGGCAGCTCTGGGTCTGAACAAATGTTAGTCAAGTGGGAATCACACAGGGCACTATAAAATTCCTCATTTGATGTCATATCCTGCTTTTCTATTTACTTACACCACCACTGAGGCGAGGAAGCCCAGGGATGGACCAGGCCCCACTGTGCCAGCTGCTCTGCAAACACCAAGTGAAGGATGATTGCTCACCCAGAGGGCTGACCACTGAAGTAGGGTCCACCCTAACTAAACAAATGCAGGAAGGATCTTGACCCTATCACTGCTGTTCCCTCAGCACCCTTCTCAGCTTTTCTCCCTAGGACACTCTGCAGAAGGAGAAGAGCTCTACATTCCCCTGCTTTTCTTCTCATAAGAAGTCCAGTGTCTGTTCAGGTCTACTGAATGCACTTTGTGGAGGCTCTTGGCTGCTGCAGAACCAAAGCTTGCCCATGTCCCAGAGGCAGGACTCCCACGTGCCCTCTCTGCAGAGCAATGCCAAGGAGGCTGGAGTTGACCCTGCATGTAGTCGACGCCTTCTGAGCAATGTTTTATAGTTAAACTTCTGGCCTGTTGACCTCTGGAAGAAAAGCCTCTGGGATTATTAAATGACAGCCTGAACTTTCCCATAAAAAATTACAGTAATCCTTATTTCAGTCGAACTGTACTTCCCTCTTCGATTTAAGAACCACAGGTGCCAAGCACCATTCAATATGGGCCAACAACCTCTCAATCCTCTAAATCCCCTGCAGAGCACCCCTCCCTCTCCCAGTTGTAGGCTGGCCTGGACTTCACCTCTCTTAATAAGAGCAGTTTTAGGGCATTGATTTTTCCCTAACGTTTTCCCTGGTGGAGTCAAGGAAAATCTTGACAAGCATCTTGCAGGCTGAGAAAACACACTGGGGTGCTGAGCTTCACCACAGTGCTGACTGGGCTAAAGAAGGCTGAGTTTTGGGATGAAAACTGCACGTGCTTCAACGGGTATGGGCAGAAGAACTTACAAAGGTCATTCTGTAAAAGGCACTATAGCAGGGAATGAGGAAAACAGATCTCTGCAGCTCCTGGGCAGAAGGTGAAGAGGAGAAAGTTGGAGTGAAGGGAAATGAAGTCTGTGAGTCACATTCCCCCCAAATTTACAAGGACAGATGCTGGCTGATAGTGTTACGTTTGAACATCAGTCTGTTCTTAGCCATTTTAAGGAGTCTGTGGGTCTTTCCAACCAGGTGATAAAATTTCTCAGCTTCTGTCCCGGTATCTCGTTGCAAGGTTCCTGCCAGCAGAACTCCCTCCAGGAGCACTGCTCTGCTCACTAAAACATGCGGCACGCTGAGAGCACACACCAAACCTCCCGCTGTCCTGGTGCCCGGCAACTGCCTGCACAGAAAGCGCTGTGGAGGGACCCTCACACCCGGCAGCCCCGGCCCAGCTGCAGCTCGGGCAGCAGGACTGCGGTCCCAGCGGTGTCCGTGCAGTCTCAGCACAACGGCGGGCTTTAAATCCCACCTGGAGAGCCCCGCCGACTTAACATGTGCACAGAGGGAAGCGCGGCAACGGCGGGGTCTGATCCTACAGCCCGTCCCTCCCCGGCTGCTCCTTCCCTGCATCCAGAGGCTCCAAAACCACCAAAGAACACAACAGCAGCTGGAAGGAGAGCGGGCGAGCGCCCTTCCACCAGAGGCTCCGCCAGCGCCGCACGGGCTGCGGTTCCGCCGCCTTTTGTTATCCCGTCCTGCCCAGCCCGTGGAGAAGGAGGGCGGCTGCCGGCTCTCGTCCACCCCGCGCCTCCCCCGCTCCCGGGTCCCCCCGCAGCGGCCGCACTCACCGTGCCCCGGCTCTCCGGCGGCTCCGCGCCCGCAGCCGNAGCACCGCCCCGCACCGGGGATGCCGCCCCCGGGCCCCCGCAAGCTGCCCCGAAGCCGCGCTACCAGCGCTCCCTCCAGAGCGCCGCTGCTCCTTCCCTATCCTCGAAAGGGGCCCGGTCGCGCCATCCCGTACATCAAAGCCGACGTGGCGAGCGCTTCCCGTGGCACGGTGGCCCCGCGGGGGTACCTGAGGGCGGGTGTCACAGCGAGCCACGTTACGGCGGGGGGGGGGTTGA
>VXBA01003194.1:286861-349279 GCA_013399895.1 Serilophus lunatus
GGGGTGGCTTTAACGCCGTCCGCTGTCACCCGCTAGGGTTGTTTCACACAGGGCGCTTAATCGGCAAACAAGCCACATGAAATTCATTTGAAAGCTACACGAAGCTGGACTGCTGTATCTCACGGAAGATCTCACGACGGGCAGAGACAAGATAAATAAACCCTTCCCATCTCTCAAATTGCTGTGAATAACCCAAGCAAACCTTTCAAACCACACAGGGGTTTGTGTTACACACGTGGGACGGGGTTCAAGTTTAAAGCAGGAATTGAGGCTTCTGGAGCCCTGTTCTTGGCTGGCATGGAAGGAGCACAGTGCTGTTACAGAGCCAAGCTGGTTTGTGTCTAGGAATTAAAGTGGCCATGGAAGTCTTCCTGCAGGATTTCACCGTCTGTTCCCAGTGATGACAGAGTTTGCAGGTGTAATGAAATTGGTTTCTGCTTTCCCTCCCTGCCTCTCGCCATTCACCTTCCTGCCCTTTTGGTTCTGAGCACCTCCCTCTTCCTTTCTGCCCTGTAGAACTTTAGGACTCCTGAGCTTTTATCCAGAAGGCGTTTCCTCTCAAGAGGTGGCTCCATGCTCACCCTTGTTTTCTGGATCTGCACATGGATGCGAATACAGCGCTTGCTCTTTGAACACCCCTGAACTCAAACTGCTCTGCAGGCTGCAGAGCAGCAGGAAGATGGCAAACCTGTGGGGGGATGAAATTCTTATACCCTGAAAGAAAGAAAATACTTTTTGAACCCAAAGAAATGACTGAAGGAGATGCTGGCAAAGCTGCTCTTCACAATATGAGTACCTGGCCCATAATGGATCTTTCATCCAGGAATGCCCAAAGGCCACCCAAAAGCATCCCTATTTTATACAGGAAGAGACTGATATTTTAGAGGGCGAAGAAAAGGGATATGCCCTCAACTTGAGTGGGAAGGGATCCCACTTTCCACATGCTCTTCACAGGAGGCACTGGCTGCCCTGAGGCCGTTTATTCACCCACTGTTAAGATATCACAACAGTTTACATAGATAATTTTATTTGTTTATAAGTAACTTATTCTGGCTTAGCTGTGGTTCTCGTCGGTCTCACTTGAACTGAAATATTTGACTGGTGCATCTGTATCAGATGAAATTATGCTCAGTCTGTGCTATTTTTCATGCTGACACCTCCCTCCCTATCTGCAAATTCATATCCACCAGCCTGAAATGTCTAATACGTCACCAGCTGCAGAAATCACAGTGACAAACCAGCATGGAAGATGCAGAGCATAGACTTGAGGTGAGGTTATAAAGGCAGTGAGCATTAGTTAGTTCTCAGACTCAGTTATGAAACCTGTATGAAGTAGCACCTCTCTCAGCAGATAAAGTGCCACTTCCCATATTTCTTTTCATTGGTGCTTCCTGGGGAAAATATCTCATCAGTATAAAATCTGCTGCGCTATCACACGCCTGGTTTGGGACGAGCTCTCACAGCCTGATTTCCATTGAGGACAACAACATATCCTTCCTGTGCAAGTGCCTAAGGGGAGGCACCATCAAGGTGGGTTAATAATTCCAAGAGCTCCAAATCACCGTCTTATGACACAGAAGGGCAGGTTTGGGAAGCAGGATTGAACAGCCTGGTAATAACGGGGAGGATGGATGACTCAGGTGGTGCCTGCCCTCCCGTGCCCTTGTAGATGTCAGTCATTGAAGGCATGGCTTTGGCTACCACTTCTCCTGATGGCAGGATTTTCCCTCTCTCACTGGAAAGCCATATGGAATGCTGTACCTTCCCACACCACCACGTTCAGTGTATGTCACCTACTCAGGAGCCAGATGGGCCGATGGTAATTTTCTCCATGAAATGATTCCAGATGGTTTTATTGAGATTTCAAACACTCTGGGTGTACTTTGCATCTTGGCCAGCAACTCTGTGAGATACTGAGCAGCAAACAGGTTCACAGACGTTACCGGGCAATGAAACAAAGTCCACTTTTGGGATGTGATCATAAAAGCTCATGAACGTTTGTGATAAAAACAACAACAAAAGCATTCCCACTCTGTAGCACTGTAGCATAACCCTGAGGCTCCCTGCAACCTTGGAGTATTTACTGAAGCATCATGTCCCCGTGATAGCACGGGGATTTGCCCTGAGGGAGATGACAGGCAGCTAATCCAAGTGGGAATCCACGGTGAGGGATCAGAACCAGCACATACTGCTGACAAAACGAAACCTCCCACACAACTTCCAGCCAGGCCGCCCTGCAGCAGCAACCACAGCTTCCCTTTGGCTGCAGGCGTGGTTTCAGTGGTGTCCATATGCCTTCCCCACCTATTCCAGCAGAGATGACAGGAATCACTCTGCTGTGGGGAACCAAAGGACTCAGCCGTTCACCCAGGAGCTTGTGCTCCTTCCCTTTTTTCTGGACACCACAAGAGAACCCTCCAAATCCCCTAATGAAGATCCAAAACCAAAGGGAAATAAACATCAGGGACTCACCAGAGGCCCAACAGCAAATTAAAGACAGATGTAGGCTAAGTGGTAGAAGAGAAGGGGAATGCTGAGTGCATTTTGGGGAGGCTGTGTTCACCTCATGCACCTGGACCCTCATCGATGCTGCTGGACACAGAGCTAGGATACAGACGGTTCCCAGAGGTGGAAAAAGATGTCTTTTGCAGGCTGAAAGGACAAGGTCAGTCACTCCCAGAGGAGCCTGTCCTGTGGCTGTAACTCATGGCCAGGCTTGCTGGCCCCTCAGATGCCAGGCTGCAGCACATGGGCTCAGGCAGCTGCTGTGAAAAGCGAGACCCACGTCACGGCTGCTGGTGGAGGGAGGGAGGGAGGGAGGGAAGGCGTGGGATGGGCAGAGGAAATTGGTTTTTGAAATAAGCCCAGGGCTGCATGGAGGGAGGATGATCTCCTTTGGGGAGGAGTGTTTGGAGTGCTGACCTGCCCACAGACCATGAAGAGCAAGAGCACAGAAGGGCTGGAGCCAAGGCCATCAATCAGAACTCCCAGGGAGGCTCTGGTTTTCCAGAACATGCCTTTTGGTTTTGCAAACCTGAACCACGACTTGTTCAGAGCCAGGGCTGTTAGAATCCAAGCCTGTAAAGTTGGAGGAAGTTTAGACAAACTCCCCATCTTGGATCATCTCCAATTCAAATTAACTCCTGCAAGGTGAGGTGTTCAGATAAATATCAGAAACTGGGCCAAGGCCATTTTTTCCACTGAACAAAAGGGATTTTTCCTGGATCTCTCTTTCACTGCATACCTCAGACTGAACTTAAGATAGCTGTCAAGAAAAAATTAAGAAGCCAGGAAGTCCAAATCCTGCAGCAATGAATAAAATCCATTATTAAATGTTCTCATGGAGACTTCTCCCAAATAAAACCAATTAAAAATCAGTTTAAGACTGAACAGAGTGCTGAATGCTTAAGACTGAAATGAGTCTGAAAGAGGTTTCTAAGGAAGTTCACCACTATGTCAAGGGGAATTTGGAAATAAATTACATATTCACATGTGCAAACTCAGAAAAGTTAATTTCTAATGCTTTTACCCAACTACCCTGTCCTCTGAAGTGAATCTTTCCAGACCGTGTCCCTGAGTTTTCCCTTGGTTCTTGGTAGCACAGCCACTGTGAGCACCACTCTATGAGTGGAGATATCCCTAGGACAGAAATAAATGAAGGTGAAAGCATAAAGAGGAATAGAGGAAGGATTCTTAAACAACTCAAGGAGGAGGAAAGGGTAGAAAAGAGATGGGAACCTCCTTTTCCTCCAGTGTCCCAGAGAGGTGAAAGGAGGGCAGATGGAATGGCAGTTTTCTCTTGCTGTGAAAAAAAACCCCTTTTTCCTTCTGAGCTACTGACAAGAAGATTTAGGGACAAGAAGAGAAAAAAAAGACATTTGTAGAGCAAAGAAAGAAAAGGAGAAGGCTTTGAAGACCTAATTAACAGACTGTCCCAAGTCACTTCAGTTCAGCTGCCTCACAAAAGTCTGACAGAGATCCATGGGACCACAACAACCTGCCCAAGAGAATAAGACACTGTAAACAAAACCAGACACTCCAAAAACCCACCTCCCTCCAAATTCAGGAGGCTGGAAAGGGGAGGAGGCCACAGTTGAGGGCCTGTTTTCCTGCTCACTAATAAATTTAGTTTACAGAACCTTTTGTGAGTCCTTTTTAAGGTTGTTTGTTGATTAAAGCGGCAAACAACAAACTTAGCCTTAATTTATGCTTCTTTTAACATTTCAAGCTTGGGGGGGTGCTTTTTATAGGAGTTAATGAGGCAGAATAGGTTCTTTATGGGGAAGATATTTTCTCACCAAATTAAAACCTGTATTGAAAATAAAATAATGAGATGAAGGTGGCTTTTCTTTCAGAAGTAAATAAATCTTGGAGTAGGAAACTTCTCACGCACTTGGAACTGTCCTTATCGGGGAGATCTGAGAACAGCAGGTTCACAAGATGTTCTCACTCTCTTCTTTTTATTTATTTTGCCTTCCTCCTTTCACGAAAACAGTAATAAAGGATTATTTGCTCAAAATGTGCAAACAGCTCCAGTGTGCGAGAGGAAGGAAACACTGGGAGCTGTTCTTCCTTGCCACAGCAGCAGAGCCACGAAAGCCCATGGCAGGGACCTCAGCCCCATCATAACCCAGGCAGGGCAGAGAAATGGGCCACGTGGTGTTACCTCAGGCACCTGTGCAAGCCTTGAAGTAGCTCCCAGCAGAACCCCAGGGCCGAATCTGCTAAATTAAAGCTCCTTTGTTGCCACAAATCTACTGCATTTTGGCAATCTGGCGTGGCAGCACAAGGAAAATGAAGTGTCTGAGTGGAAGTTCCTGTGTGACACCAGTAATCAGCACCGGGTGTCATCAACTGGGGACAAAGAGGCAGAACAAGGTCCCCAAGTGATAGGAGAGCATCAAGCCTGCTTCCTCTCGGAAATGGGGAAGAAAGCCTTCCTTTCATGGCAGCTCCAAGCACCCTGGAGGTTGATAACGCTGTTTGTCCTGGCCGGAAGGACTGACTGCACGCCAACCTCTCAGGGATAAAACTGGTCAGTGCAGTCTCTGCCCTGGGAGGTGCTGGACATGCAACTGCACTGTGGGAGACTCTGGTTTTCAAGGAACAGCCAGTATTTTCTCTAGGACAAGCCCACCCTTTGGCTTATTCCTTACCAAGGTTTGTGCTGTTTTGCTAAATTGTTTCACGGCTAAGAACAGGGCTAAGCCTGCTCTATAGAGTGCAAATACATTTTCCTTTCCACCTCTAGAAATCTGCAGACAAGACACCTGTGAGCAGTTTACAGCTTCCTCCAGGATGCTGGGAGCTTTGCAGGAATGCTGTCCTTCTCCTCCTGCTGCTGGCAGGCTGACCTGGGACAGACAAGCCCAGTGCACCTGCAGCCTGTGGAAGACTTTGGCAGTACCGGTGCATTATGCAATGGAGCACCAGCTCACCTCAAATTTCAAAGCAGTTGTAAGACTCAGCACCATCACAGGAGGGTATGAATGGGGTGTTTTCATATCTCTCATGCAAATGCCCGTTAGCACAACAATGTTATCCGCTGTTATCCGCAAACAGCGGGATTTTATCCGCCGGTGCTTCTCTCTGATCACGGACAATGTATACATGGTACAGTCAAAGGAACTCGAGCCAACAGCCAGCCACTCCCCGGGAAACCACACACTGAGAAAAGGAGCTCAACAGGCACCAAAAAGTCAACACCCAGGGGAATTCCAGCTTTTGGTAACCGCTTGGGAAGATCGGCCTCTACAATCCCAAATACTGTGTGGGGCTACTCTGCTCCACACCAGAGAGAGAGAAAGAAGGAGAAATCAGACAGAAGGATGAAAAAAAGAGATTATGTGCTCTTCTCTCAGTCCTTGAAAGCACAGCAACAGCGCCCTGGCATTAGCTGCACACGTGCAGCCATGGAGTGGCAGGGAAGTACTTCAGAGGGAGGTGAGAAAGCAAAGAATGCATCAACAAATCTCTGCAGAGAAGTTCACAAAGTCAATCAGGGAGAAGAGAGGGTCTTCCAAAGGGAACAGACTGGCTGGACTGAGCTGAGCAAGGTGTCAGTGTCTGACATACCCATCAGAAAGATCTGAAAGCTTTGAGGCCGTCCAAAGGCAATCTAAGAGACATGCAGACAAAGGAGAGAGGTTCTGAGGGCTAAAATCACATAAGCTGGAGGAAAGCATCTCCAGCATCTTGGAGTTTGGAGGGATAGGAGGCAAGACTTCTTCAAGAGCTTCCTCCCTGCTCACTCTGCACACGCCCATCACCTGGGAATGTTTCCTGGGCTCTCCCACTGGAAATTATAATCTAAATAAAGGGGAGAACCCTCTTAGGTGCTGTCACCATGGTGCCTGATCCAAAGCTGCTAAAGGGAACACAAAACCTTACACTGAGCACCTGTATCTCCCCTTGGTTACGATTGCTCTGCACAGCACTCACGGTTCCCTTTCTTGTTAAGACTACAGTATTAACCTGCATAACCTCCCTTTCCTCTCTCTTTGGTGATGCTGGAAGGGAAAACCTCTGTGCTGCCCTTACAAGTTCCAGTTGTCCCAGTCTCAAGGCAGAGGCTGCACCTCACTGCAGACACAACCCCCAAGAGCTGCCCTGTGCCCTGGGCAACGAAAATGGGCCCATGGGCTCGTGAGTTCAACCTTCCTTCTCACAAGGACTCCCTGCCACAGACACCGTGGTGGACCTTGGAATGGGATTGGAACTACACCTGGTCAAAAATTGACTGCAGACACTGGTTCTGTTCAATGAAATACTGCAGGAAACATCTACTGATTCACTCACAGGTTAAAAATAAATGGAACTGTTTTCAGGGGTTTTGGAATGGAATCAGAATCCTCCACATCTCCCTCTCACATGTTTTATTTTGTTTTGGTTTTGCCACTGAATTCTCTATTTCAGACTTTGAGTCTTTCATTCAGGTTTTGGTTTTGTTTTTTTTTACAACCCTCTGGCTGTCAGTTCCTCTACCACCATCTCTCCCAATTCCCTCTTCTGTCATCCTTTTAAACCCTCTCATCTTCAAGAAAAGGATGCCTTTTAAAACAAAACAGACTTTTATTGCAGACATTGAAATTTGAGATATTATCACCAGTGAATAAGCTGAAGCAAATTTGCTCTAACTCCTTTCAGCTGAGTTTGTTCTGCAGTGCTGAAAATTATTCAGAGAATTCAGCATTTATAATCTCACACACACACACTCTGGTCCAGCCCTCCACCTTGAGTAAACACATGGTGTGTGTACAGCACCTTGGATCAGCTTAATAAGCCAATGGATGTCACTGTTGCTCTATACAAACCAAAGTGGGACAGCAAAAAAAGGTAATTAAAGCAAAATAAACTCACAAGAGAGAGTTCTCCAACCCAGTGTGTGCCAGTGAGGTTGGACAGTTCCTTCAGGAGCTTCCTAAGTGCATGTCCAAGTTATGCTACTGTAAGGTCAGGCTGACAGCTGAGTGTAAAAAAGGGAAGGTTTCTAAAAAAGGAACCTCATAGTTCCTGCCACTTAACCATTTCATTTGCAAAGTCTCTGGAATTTCAGAGGCAAGCAGCATTTGTTGATGAGTTTGTTAGGAAGGACCCATCCCTGTGCAGCAGGATGCTCAGGGCTGGGACAAACTAGGTCAGCAGGAGGCTCTTCCAGTGGTGGCCAGAGCTGCAGCTGCCACATTTCTAGGTCAGTGGTCACTCTTGCCTCAATGGCTTGATAAAGGTTTAAGGAACAAGTGGATTTTTTGCTTGCATTCCTGTGTGCCTGACATTTAATGAGAGGTGCTGTCCCTCGGGTCCCGCTGCTGTAATGGGGGGCAGCTCACACTGAATTGCTCACACAGCTCAGGGAAACCAGGAGGGAAAGGCAGAGGCACCAGAGCACAGAAAACAGGGCCCAAAAACAGAGGAAAAGGCCTTGAATTCTGTGAGGGAAAATGCTTATAAAGGTATCAGAAGTGTGAAGCTTCTGATCCAGGCCTAATTCTGTCAAAATGTGGGAGCTGTGGGCACAGTTGCCCCTTGTATACATGGACCCTTTAGTGGCTAGAGCTCAAAGCAACTGGAATTTAACCAACAGAGAAAGAAAAGTGCCCAAGGCTTGCCCAAATTTAATATATCTGGACATAAAATACACTTGGGATCCCTCAAAGACTTGATAAGAAGAATAATTCAATTTCTTTCACATCCAGTTTCACAAGCAGCCACTATGAAAACCAATAAAACCAAAAAAGGAACCTCAAATCCAATCATTCAGCTGCAAACAGGCAGGGATCCACACAGCTCCTGCCTGCTCTCCAGCAAGGAACTTGGTCTGAGTCATTGTCAAGATGCTGATGAAATGAGTTAATTTGTTTTCCTATGAGATGCCTTAGGAAAGCCTTCATGCTCTGTCTCAGAGTAGGCTGAGCTCACTTAAGTCTCTGGGGAACCACGATGACTACCTGCTCTACCCTGTCATCAGTCCTCTGAGAGACATCTCACCCATTCCTTCCTGGAATGAGAACTGCACTTAACCACACATGTAAAGTCACACTGAAATTAAGCTGCTTTTTTTTTTTTTTTTAAACTTTCAAAACCCAGTCTCAAAATCCTTCCCCCGTGCTTACATCCTGAAGTTCCATCCACTTTTTCCAGAAGTCTTGCAAGGGCATTTTCAGAACGGGCCATTTCCCATCCAGCCCAGTGATCCAAAGCTCTGGCAGAGGGAAAATCTCTCCTCTGTGGCTGCCTAGGTCGCTGCTCCACATCACAACTCAGGTGCTGTGATGTCATGGTGTCATACACCCTGTGCTGACATCAATTAAACTCCTGTTAATTTCCAGCACTAAAACAAATTGTGGTTTATTTACACTGGAAGAGGCCAAGTACAGAAATTCACACCTACCACTTAAATAACAAAAGAGAAACACTTGAATCTCTAAGTGGTAGAGAATGACATAACCTAGAGTTGGGTAAAACACTTAAAAACTTTGACATCTAAATAAAAGTGCCTCTATTTAAGTCTGTCTAAGGTGCAGCTCACCTTGGGATTGTCACAGTAAGTATTTCTGAAAAGCCAAGCCGGTTATATCTTAATTCCCAAACATTTGGACCCCAAGAAAAATAATCACTGTAATTCAAGACTACATGGCAACAGAGCTCTGCAAGAGCCATCATCTAATAGCTGAAAACAAGCCCATGCCCTCAATCTGCTCTGAAAAGAGAGTCCACCCTGCCAAATACCTCGGAGCAGTTTGCACCAAGTGTGGTGACACTGGCAGGCACAGTGCCCTGGCAGAAAAGGAGGCTGTCCTGTAATTTTATAGGGTCAAGATTAAATTATAACCTATTCTGTTGCTATAAAACAAGGCTGCTCCACACCTGGTATCATTAGGCCCTAACTCATTGTTGGGTGAAACTCCTTAGTGCCACCATGGTCTTTTCTGTGTCCATGCAAAGGCAAAACAGGTTGTCTCCTAGAATCAGAGCAGAAGGATTGCAAATCCTCTGTGGGGTGTGAAAAAAAGGTGTGGAAAACAGATCTCTTTGCAGTCTCTAGTATTTCAACCAGCTCCTGAACCTCATCCCCAGCCCCTGAATAAACAAAGCAGCAGGAAAGGGGCAAATATTCTGCACTTCATACAGCTGGTGATCAAACACACAAACCAAGCAAAGGCAGGACTTGTCTGAGGGACACAGTGCCCACTTGAGATTAAGCCCCCTGGTGATATGATGCTGTTCTGCTCAACCTATCACCATCCAAACACCAGAAACATACATTCTCACAACAGGGAGCCCATACAGAGCACAGGACAAAGGAGCCAGCACCCCAGGCATGCACAGGTTGGTGCAGGCTGGCACTGCTTCCCAGCCAAACGCCACCTCCTATGCACAGCTGGTTGTATCAGCATAACAGACCCAGCTGTGCTCACCTCTACAGGTTCACACCTAAAGGAACGAGCCAAGGACCAAACGGAATGAGAGGTGACAGCAAAATGCAGCATCCCACCCCTCACAGAACAAGACAGACCAACCGAGCCGCTTTCTGCTGTCACCAAAGGGACGTCACATTTTCCTGACCCACGAGGAAGCCACAGCAAAAGACCCAGGTGCCCGAGTGGGGTTTGGCATGCCCACCCCTGGGGAGCTGGGATACACACCGTGGTGACACGGTCCAGAAGGCCAGGATCTTCTTCAGGGCGTGCAGGTTGTCCTGCATGGGGAGCGCTGCCAGCAGCCTGTCCTTGGAGAGCAGGGGAAGCTCCTTCACCATCAGCACTCGGGTTGTGACAGGGAAGGTGAGGCAGCACGGGGAGGCAGGGAGGGAGAAGGAGGCAGCCCTGCTCACCCTTTTAAGAGGGAGGCAGGAATAATGACAGAGCTGGGCTCGGCAGCAGCCAGCCAGCCATAGCTTGGCAGTAATTGCCCTTGCTGCAGGCACCGAGCTGATGAGACAAGGGGACAGCAGAGTGAGGTGACTAAGCCTCACTCAGGATGCAGAAGCTCTGCATCTCTCAGGAGCTGCAGGAGGGATGCACGAAGCACAGGGTGACTCGATACCCATGAGAAAAGCACTGCTGTGGCTCTGGAACTGAGGCAGACCCCCATGTTTTAGTGATGCTGAGCTGTCCAAGCTCAAACAGGCCAGTGCTGCCAATGCTTTTTCCAGAGCCTGAAACGTTCTTGTAACTGTAAAAGCTCCTGCTCCACTGTCACAGTGGAGTCACAGCTCCTTGGGAAATTATAATAACAAGTCATCGAGGCAATGCCAACAGTTCTCCCTTCTTTCCTGGTTTCAATCAGCTCCCTGCATGATCTCCAATACTCATGAGGAGAGCTTGGAAACAAATTTTACTGCCAGTTTCACAACCACACCTATGGGTGCTCTCAGCCCAGCCCTCACATCAGGAACTACAAGCCATGGTTGGGTAACAGCCTGATTTTTCCTGGCTCAGACACTGCCTTTCCTCCTCCAGCAATGGGAACCAGTCCTGGGAATGTCCTGTGTGGAGTGACACCGCAGGGCTGACTGGGGAAAAGCTGCTATCAGACGTGTCCCTCTCCTCCTTCTCTGCTTCTGCTTCTCCTGTGCCCCGGAGGAAAAGGGAAAGAGATGAGAAAGGAGCAGTAGGATGAAATTAATAAGGGAACCTCAAAAGAAATGAGAGAAACCACAGAGAAACCCAGAGACAGGCAGACATGGGAATCCTTGTGAGAAAAGGTCACATAACAGAATTACACGGGATAACCTTTCTGTGCATATTTGGTGCCATCCTATCAAATTAAGCATTAATTTTCTCATAGGGGGTACTATAAAACATTGGTTAAAAGGATTTCATTCCTTATTATATTCTGAAAGGCAATGCATCAGTTGGGTCCACCATGTACCCATCCCCACTAAGTTAAGCAGCATTTTCCTGTAAGGGCATTTTTGCCTTACTGCCCCTGTCACAGATCCTGAAGGAAGCAGGAATTACTTGACATGTCACATGGATAGCGAAGCTGAAGCACTGCTAAATTTTTAGATAAACATCTTTAAAAAGCAGGTGTCTAAATTCCTGGCCTGAGTTTCCAAAGCGCTGAGCAGTTTGCAGCCCCCGCTGACTTCAAAGAGTCTGGCTCAGCAATTCACACAGTTTTGGAAAACGAGGAAAAAGATAAGGACCCTTTTTGATGGAAAGTTTGGCCTGTGGGTCAGGGTTGGGATGGGAAACAGGGCTGAGCAGAATGAAGGTGCAAGCACAGCTCCCCATGCAAGGGGACTGCGTCTTCTCACTGTATCAGGAACAGGAGCTCAGACTTTCAGCTTTGTTAATGATGTGCTGAAATCCCACATATTTTCTTTAAAGAGCACACAGGCAGCAGGGCAGTGCTCTCCTTTGATCTTCAACCTGCTCCTTCCCGGATCACTTTGGATATTGAACTCCTCCACACGTCCCAGAGAACAAGCCACCATAAAACAAGAGGACCAGACGCAAGGAAAGTACAAATAATCCCACTCCAAGACCAATATATCCACTTCATGTCTCTAATTACAGACAGCCAGCACAGATCCACAAGTCTTGTGCTGGAGACAGGAATGTTTTTAATTACACAAGGTCACTAGACTGCCAGGTAGCCAACTGCTCTCTCAAATTATCCTGCTCTGGCTTCTCCCTCCTCTTTGGATACACCTGGGGTTTCACAGACAGCATTCCCTGCAGGAACAGCTTCTCTTGGAGGAGTTCACCAAAAGTTCTGACTCGCTACAGAGAACGTGGAGAGAAACTCAAATGATGCAAATTGTAATAGTCGAGAACCTCCATATTGCTAAAGAAAAATGGACATACTTATAACACAGCTTTTCACTCAGTTATCCTACATGCAAAGCAAGAAAACCCCTAGTTGTACTTCATGTTGTGAAAAGGCACATCTAACATTCTACCTCCTTCCACCAGCAGCACAGTAAAATCCTGATTCTTGGGAGGCAAAATGATTCCTGAAGGGAGGCCATGAAGGCAACTTGGCATTCATCACTTCCAAGACACAACACAGGGAAGCACTTGAACTTGTGTCAGTCTGAAGAGCACGCCCAGGGGCCGTGCCCAAAGGAGGCCTGGGACTTCTTGTGCAAGTATTCATACATAACTGATGTTGAATTAAAACTCTGTCTGTTAATCTGGCACAATATTAGCCATGGGCCTTCCTGTTTCCCCGTGGCAGAGATGCTGCAGAGCGACCTTCAGCCACCCTGGCAGGAGCTGCCAACCTGCTGGGAAGGTTCGGGAAGGGCAAAGTCAGTGTCTAGGACGGAGGTCCGGCTGCTAAATGATTCCCAAGTTTTCCTGTTTCCAACAGGAAACAAAGTGCCAAGCTCAAAAGGAAATGCTTTGTTTTGAGCAGAGAATGATGATTATTTCCATGAAGAAAGCCAGTGCCATCCAACCCATTTTTTTAATGTGACCAAATATTTCCAAAGCTAAAGCCTGAAGGTTTCTCATTTCTGCCAGAAGCGACGCTGGTCTCGTGAGCTGGGCTGGGAGCAGAGCTGCAGCATGTCAGCACTGCCAGCAGGAGATCCTTCTGCACAAGAAATGTAGTAAAAACTAGATCAAATGACTGGATTTGGAGTGGCCTGGATCTCTCTTTGGAAAGGCTGGACATTCAAGGTCTGGTTATTCTCTGTGTTTAATATATCAAGGGAAACATAATCATTTTACTCCAGAATAAATGAGGGCAAAATCAGACCCCACAGCAACTGAGAACTGGGAGGGAACTTGCTCTGTAAGTTTGTAAGCCCTGAGCCACCCATCATGCAGACGGTATTAATTTTAAGGGGATAAATAATGCAGGGCAAAGGAAAAAAAAATCCCACGCCATCAACCCACAGCATTCCAGAGCTATTTACTGGGTGAATATTTTTGGTCATTTTACAGTTTTTTTAACAGTTCTAAACACTGTCCTCTTGATTCATTAGTTTGGCCTGCAGTGAATAACTGGAGGCCTTTACAAGACTAGCAAACACTCAGCTATTATATTATTTTAACCCCAGCTGTAGCAGTGGTGATCTGTGACAGTTTGATAGCTGCTGTACATACAGAGCTGGGCCTTAGATTTTTTTCCTTTCCTCCCCTTTTTTTTTTTTTTTCCTCTTTTGGTGAGAGCTGGGGGAAAGCCACAGCAGACAATCTCGTAACGTGCTGATTTGTTCTGCTGGTGTCTCTCACCCTCCAGCTTGTCAGATGTACTTTTCAGCACACACCAAAAAACTAATCAAAACAATCCTGCTGCGTGAAAGGTGCAGGCAGCGACTTTCTGACACTTGTCAGGAATTGCCATCACGGGGAATTCTCATGCCCCACCACCTACCCTGAGTAACCCTCATAACAAAACGGGGCTCAATGCCTTCAGAAATGATTCAGGTCAGAGCAAATGTTGCTCATGTTTTATCACCCGGGAAACTCAGAAACTTTCCAAGAATGAAGTTATGGGAGCAGGGCAAGGCAGGGAGCCCTGATGGACTGTCTCTCATAGACAACGAGGCCTCAGTGTCAAAGCAACACGTCCAAGGGCAGGGAGAGAGGGGAAGAAAGACACCCTGAGAACCTGCAGGACACTGGTTACAAACAGGTGGCTGAATGCTAAAGAAAGGGACGCAGAGAGAACAAGCAGCAAGACACAGGCATGAATGGAATATATTTTACAGCCTGGCATGAGGAATTTAAGGAATTAAGACGGTTCTTTTTTGTTTCCCAGCTTAGCAGAAGTATTCAGCCTTTAATTATCACTCGTCTGGTTGGTGGAACATAAATCCCCAAGAATCCCCTTCTGGGGTCCTCTACAGTCTTTGACTTACCTGACACCCAGAAAGAATTTGATTTTGTGCCTGACATCGCTGTTAGCAAAGAAGGGAAACTGGTGTTAGAGCTTTTAGCCTCCTTTGTTGATCTTGGCTTGCACAGTTTGAGGACTTCAGGCAGATTGGCATTAAACAAAAAAGTCCAATGTGCTTTTGCCCTAAATTCCAGGGTGCCACTCTGTGACAGGATTGTTGGCAGTGACCCCTCTCCCTTCCTCCAGCACCCAGCCTCTGGCCCCTCTATCCAAGGGCTTGATCCTGCAAGGCTGTGCCCACTGTCCCCACACCAGCACCGGAGTAATCCAGATCATTTCAGTGCAACTACTCACATTCCTAAAGCTGATCATGATCTTAAAAGCTTTGCTGGATCAAACCAGAATATTTGGCAGTGTACAGGACTGGGTAATTTGGGAAGCACTTCTTTTGGTGAATCATATTCTGTGATTCGACCAGCCCTTTCTCTAACCCTCACTTAGAGACAAAGGTAAGGAAATTATGAAGGAAGCAATCACCAAACTCAGAGCCAGACTGAAGTGTAAATCATCCATTTTTGGCTTGCTCTTTGACTATGTCAGTATTTGTGAGTAAAGGAAACCCCCCAGCCTTCTGGTCTGGAGCAGCTCACTGAACTGCTGGGGCTCACCATGGAAGGCATGTGGGAATTCTGAGCCCAGGGTGAGGATCAATCTCTTCAAAACTCTTTAGTTCAGATTTCAAGGAAAATCTCCCTCTAATTCACCTTGGTTTCTGTTAGAGCCCAAGTTGGTTTAAAGACATTGTCAGGTGAGAGATCTGGAGGGACTTAAAGCCCTACTTTAATCCTCAGTGGTGCAGAAAGTGTTTGGGTCTTTGCTCTGGAGCTCTGGCTATTCTAACCACATCTCAGGAGCTTTATTCCACCCCATTTGCTCAGCCTGTTTCCTCTACTCGGGTCACAGGAATGTGACAGAGAATAAATCTATCAGCTAGAGAGAAACCTCCTCTTTACATCTCTAAGGCCTGATGGAGTTTAAGCACAGGATTTAAAGCAGCTCACTCTGTTGTTCCTGTGCCCTCTGGCAATCCACACTCAATGCAGGAGACAGGTTTTATAGCATAAACAAAGAAGGTTGCTAAATAATTGAGCTGACAAACTGGTTAGAAAGGTTGTGCTTCCAATCTGGCAAAGAGGCAGAGCTGGTCCCTTGACCTCAGGAACAAATCCTGCCCCTGCTTTTAGGGACAGCCCTCCCGTCCTGTCCTTGTGTCAGGTGATAGAGGTAGGTGATCAGTACAGTTAGAGACCCTGGGACATCAGGAATCCTGCTTGGCTACGCTTAAGCAATTGCCCTTTTTTATTTATTTTTTTTTTCAATTCATAGGTGTAAGATGTAGGGACAATTCCCAAGGACTTTCTTTCCAGTCTCTACCCCCTTCCTCTCTCTTTTTCCAGAAGAAGGAAGTAGCAAGATGTTGAGTGTCTGCCTCAAGGAAAAGAACCCATGGCAGAGCTCAGGAACTGGGAAGAGCACCACAGCTGCCCAACAGCACAGTGAAATCTTCCTAAAGGTAATGAGTGAATGCTTTTCCTGGAATACCATTATAAGTTTTACTCATTCCTGCCTGACAGAAGCATCACCACATACCATCTCTCTCCAGCATGAACTGTGATGGCTCTGTTCAGCCAGCAAGCAATCCCAGCAGCTATTACACTGCACTCTTCATTTCCCTGGAGGGGAAGCTGGAATGGCAGTGACACTGAAAGGTAAAAACCTTCTTAACAAGCAAATTTGATCCCTGGTGAATCCAGCTTGGAATGCTAGCCCCTAAGAGCAAAAGTGGGTAGGGAACCTGAAATTGTGACAGCATCAACTCTGAGCTGGTGTAAGAGTTACACCAGAGTCGTTTTCATTAAAAAGATAAGATCCTTCAGAATTCTTAGGCAGCTTATGGTAACTACGAACCCTTATTCATTCTTTAAAAAGCCATTTGTTAGAATCTCTCATTAGCCCCCACACACAGAGGGGTGACTCACGTGAGGGATGTTGTCCCGTTAAGCTCCATGACAGAAAATATTTTAATGGCTTTGAAATTAAAGCAAGATCCTCTCACGTGCACCTTAACTACGAAAACATTACGCTCAGCTCTTAGGCCTTTTCTTTAGGCAAAGGTAAAGCACAAATTCCCCGGCAGTACACCCTGTCACCAGTGAACGTGACCTGCTGAGTCAGTCCCAAAGGTTTCTGTGATGCCCTCCGGGCTGATTCCACAGGGCACACCTGGAGATTGCTGCTGCCTGAGGGCCTGGCCCTGCCTTTGGCTCTGCTTTTGTGGCAGCAAGCACTGCAGGTTCCTAACCCCTTGTAGATAACAACGAGCAGCAATTCTCTGCCAGTACCCTGATTCCTGCTGCATCCAGCACACCTCACTGCCTCCAGCTCACACTGTTCTGCTGCTGGGAAAATGTTTGGTCTTAATCCCCTCATTCCAGCACCGCAGGACTAGACCTGATCCAAAGCACAGAACCAGGTCATGGAGCTGACCAAGCAATTTGTAAAGAAAGATCCAGGCATTGCAAAGGAGCTGCTCCAGCCTGCCACCTGCTCAAACCGAAATTTGGGATCGGTCATTAACGCCCAGCCCTGCTGGAGCAGTGTCCATTATCTGGACAGCACATTAGCTCCTCCAACTGCCTGGCCCTCAGAGGCTCTGACAAAACTGGGACAAGGAACAAAGCACCTTTCACCCCCGAGCATGTTGTGGGTCACAAGGTCATAAGACACGGCTCAAATTAACATTTTGTCTGCTGCTAAAAGGTTCAGGGCCCTGGAAAATGCTGCTCTGCTCATCTCCCAGGCTACTGCTGGGAAGAACAAACATGAGTGTGGGCAACACTTGGCGGCTCAGGCCAAGCAATCCTCACTGTCTGATTAGTCCCACTGCAGCCATGAGGGAGTGGGTGCCCATGGAAATCTGCCTAAGGAGGAGAGCCTTCAGCCATGGAAACTGTGCTGGCACGTGCGTGGCAGCATTTTATCAGCCACATCTCCTGTTGGGACTTTTCCATGTTTCCTAGTCTATCCCTTTCTTTTCCCATTCTTTCCCTGCAGTATTTGTCATCGTCAGTGAGGCAAAAACACTTGGAAAAGTTTCCTGGTGGCCCACGCGTGTCACAGGCTGCATGTACTGGATAGCAATGTCATCACAGATTCATTAAGGTTGGAAAAGATCTCCAAGATCATCGAGTCCAACATTTGACTGTTCCCCTCCTTGTCTACTACTCCACAGCACCAAGTGTCACATCCAGTGTCATCTCTTGAACACATCCAGGGACGGTGACTCCACCACTTCCCCGAGCAGCCAATGCTTAAACACCCTTTCAATAAGGAAATTCTTCCTTTCCTAATGTCCAGGCTCAGGCTGTTTAGTTCTGATCAGGATGCACCACCACACACAGGGTCAGCCCAGCACTTCCTCCTGCCTCCCTAAATGGGGAAGAGAAGAGCTTTTCTTTAGCTCCTTCCACTAAAGGACACATCTCAGCTGCAACTTGCTTTCAGTGACTTGCTGGACTTGTGCATGTAAATCACATCATGAACAAAATAATCCAAAAGACAAATGGACAATTTGCAGAGCAAAACCCAGCCCCACATTGTTCCTTACTTCTGTTTTTCCCAGCAGAGATCCCTCACTTTTGGTTTACACTGCAGCAATGTGTGTGTCCACACCCACCCACACCCACTCCCACACTGGGAGCGGTAAAACAGCTTCCAGCCCCGTGGCTTATGGTTTATCTTCAACTGCAAACAAGCAAAGACATAAAGGCAGGTACACAGCTGAGTTCCCTGGGTTCTCCTCTGTGGCAGAACTGCTTTATGGTACCTCCTTTATGGTTTCTTGTCATGTGTCCTTTATTCCTAGACAGCCCCATGAGAGCTGAAGCACTGCAGAATCCTCGGGGGTAGGGAAATGCCAGAATTATAATTGTAAAAGTGATTTTCACACAGATCCTAAGTGGCAAACCTTTGAGCCAGTGGCCTACTGGGATGGCAGGGAGAAGACCCCAGCCCTATGGATTCTTAAACTCATGGGGAGCTACAGACACCTGGGGTCTCTGTTTATTATCCCTACTTTCACCCCCATCACAAAGACAGAATGGCCAGTCAGGCACTGAAGAAGAGGGGAAGCAGCAAGGCCAAGGTCACACCCTGGGCCTGTGAGCAGAGCCCCCATCTTCCAAGCCCTGCATGGGAGACAGAAAGGTGAAAATCTGTTTCTCTTTTTAGATTCCAAAGGCTCATTCTTGGGTGAATGTGGCTGAGGAAGGTGATGTTTTCTTTTCTAAGTAGCAGTTTCTCACCATCTACTTAGCAGGAAAACCTGGGCTGCAGTTACAGCAACCGAAAAGTACAAAGACATTCCTCTGAAAATTAGAGAGGAAGACCTCATATTTTTTCTCTTAATTGCCATTTCATACCTTCAGCAGTGCAATGTATTTTCCAAAGTGCTCTGCACATGGTAATTAAGCCTCACAACATCCCTCACCTCAGGAAGGACTGTCACACTTTTCTGCCTGGACACAGAAATTAAAAACACAGCAGTAAACATCTTTTCTCTCATCCCACAGTGAATATGAATGGAACCCAGGAATCCTGGCCCTCTAATATTTGCACACCTACTAATCAGACTTTATAGAACGTAACTACAGGCCTTTATTTTAATGTTGCCTATGAGGAAAGAAGTATACTGCTGATTTTAATTATTATTTCTTTAATCTTCCAAGGGGATTAAATAGTGAGGAATAATAGCTGCCTTACTCCTAAATTTAAATGTTAAGTGCTGATAGTTTATGTTTTTCTTTGCCCCTGAATATTGCCCTGAAGGCTTGTAGTGTCTTTGCAGAGCATGAGGTATTCTCATGTATTAAGACTGTACACAGGTCTCATTGAAGGGCTCAGTTTCAGAGACATCAAAATGCCTCCTGTCCTCCACTGTGCAGAACTGGACTGCAAAGTCATCACTGAAAAGAGATGACAGCTTGGTTCTGCACAGATGCATCTGGAGAGATACTTCTTCTCAGCCACTCACTCAGACCAGGCCTGACCTTCACACTCTGCAATAAAAGGCAGCGCAGACCTTCTTAAAACAATGCAGGGAATTCTCCCCTTCTCCACAGACAGGGTCACCTCTCCTTCCTGATAAACTGGCACTTCACTTCAGTTTGTGCTCATGTTTAATAAATACCCAGAGCTGAAGTCACTGGGATTTGTTTCTGGAGGGGTAAGGCCACTCACTAGGCCTGGAGCAACATCACTTGCTCACGTCCTTAATGGTAGTATCACGAGGCTCGTGCCTTGAAAAGACTTCTTAACAGCAGCAGGAAAAAGAAATGCCTGAGAGTTCCCAAAAACTCATGTCTGAAGGCTTAATAGGTTGATTTATGAGTCTGGGTCTCTCCCACTGCGGCTCAAAGTAAATGTTCAGTTAGGATTTTGTGAAGGGCTGGCGATTATTTCCTGCTTTGTCAGCTTTATTAAACGGAGCAGGCGCTGTTCCCCCTCCAGAAACAAGGCCTCTCTGATAAGAATAACTTGAAAAACAAGAGCAGTCCAAATTCCAATAGCACTAATTCATCATTAAGCCCAAACTCCTTTTCATGAGATCCCCTGAAAAAGCCTATACCAGGCAGTGGAAGATAGAGCTAAAAACCATGGAATAAAAGTGCTTGGGTCCCAAATGAAATGTGAAAAATGCTGTGTTTGCCCATGGTCAGGGAAAAGGTGCGTTTTCACCTGGCAATCTCCAGGGCAAGGCAGGGGCGTTTCTCAGATGTGCTCGCAGCTGAGCTCAAACACCAGGCACTTCTGAGCACGTACCACATGGAAGAGGCAAAACCGCCTTGTGCTCTCCATAAATTCACTACTCTATTTCCAGAGTGTGGGCACATGGGAGGCCCATCCTGGCATGGCACATTCACAGCCAACCAAAGGATAAGTGGGCCACAAGCTCTAAGTAGTTAAAGGGAGGGCTGAGTAGTGTCACAACTGAGCCCGTGCGGGTTTTGCGCAAGATCGGCACGAAAGCTGTTTTTTAAAATGTCACAGGGAACCTCAAGCACCCAGGAATTCACCAGCATCATCCAAGAGGCACTTAGATGTGCAAATAAAGTAGGTGTGCACTCAATCCTGGCTCCCAGCATGTAACCCCTGTGTAGGAACAAACGTCAGCTCCGATAAGGAGACGGGCTGGTTACACAAAGGTGAGTGGCCCCACAGACCCATGTTATGAACCAAAGGACTTTAAATGGCTGAAGGGCACTACCCTGCTGCATAAGGCACTTCTAAGGTAATCCAAGCCTAAAGCAATCCAAATCTACCATAATCAAGGGAGTTTTGGTTTGGATACTCTGGATGCACACATGGATCTCCCAACCAATTTCAGGAGAAAATCCCAGCTGAAGTGATGCTGACAGAGCACATGGAATACAAAAACATAAACAACCTGAAGGACCACAGGTAGGAGAGATGTGAAAAGGCACGGGCAAAGGTACAGAGCAAGGTGGAAAGGCTGCTGCTAACCTTTCCAAAGACAAATCACTGTAACTAAATTAATAAAAAATGCCATCTCTTTTTCTGTGATGCTCGAGTATCCAAGAAATAAAAATGACACTAGAGGCAAAACACTAGGTTAACAGCAACACTGATCTTTTTACACTGGGTCATTCATATGTTGCTAAAATATTATAAACCTTTAAAGTTATTTTCAGGGCCAGGCCCAGCCCTTGGTTGTTTAAGATTAACTGGCTGCTGTGTGGGGAAGAAACAAAGCCAGCAAGGGACTTGTGAAAGGAGGTACTAAGTGTTATCTGGAGGTGCCCCATGATAACATCCAAGAAATCACAAAACCTGGTATTGATCACCTGGGCTCTCCTATGAAGGCAGGAGAATTTGGTGCAGAAACTGCCATTGTAGTATCTGACACAGACTGAGAGCTTTAGGAGCAACGATCAGACACTTTCTTTGCTACAGAAGAAATAGATGGGGACACCCGCCTTCACTCCCCCAAATCTGAAAACATCCATCATGCTTTGGAAAAGCCAAGCTCTCACTCAGGACTTCCTGGCTGCACCTCAAAGGGCCCCATCACACAGCTCTCCTTAAGGTGCTCCAGGGGAGCTGGAAAAGCAGCAAAGAAATGGCAACATGAAATCAAAAGCTGAGAATTATTCACACTAAATTGTCTCCCTTCAGTTGTCGCTCCCAACCTCCTGCTCCAGCAAAGTGGAGTCAAAAACTGCCCTGGAAACAAACCCTTCCTTTTGTTCTCTAAAGACCAGAAGTCTTTTTATATTTAAATGAAAATCTGTCAAACTAATTATGTGAATATGTAATGGTCTCATTTTGCACTCATTAGGGAACACGGTAATGGCCATAAATTCCTCTGACAGAGTGTGTATGTGTGAACACCAATGTCTGGTAACGTCTCATAACCTCCAGGCTGGACCACGGCTTTTGTCTTTAGGTTAGACCTCGTGAGCCAAACAAAAGGCCCAGTATTGCTTAAATTAGATGCAAAGTGCTGTGTTACAGCAATATGATAAGTGTGATCCTTGTGCACACAAACAAGCCGGGGGGAGCGGGGGCCGGTTCCCACCGTGCCAGCGCCGCGGCCCCGTGTCGGGCGGTGACGCCCGGGCATTGTCCCACAACATGTACGATTTTCTGCTCCAAGATATATGGGCAGCACAGCTGTTGGATCGCTCCCAGTGTCCTGTCGGGGTAACTTCAATGGGACGTGGCATTCCTGGCATTTTTGTGCGCTTTTGATACCCAGAGACAAAAGAGAGAAAAAGGAATAAAGAAATATTGGACAAGCAGCACTGAAATAAACGTGCGAATGTTACCTCTCATTTATAACTCACGTTCTTTTTCGCTCATTTCTCTTTAGCCTCATGCAATGATGATGCATAGCCTTCAAAATAAAACTGGGTTGGAATTAAAACGGATCCCAGTCTGAATTAAATAGATGCAGGGACAAAAATCAGCATCAAGGACCATCTCGTACATCAGTGCATGGATCTTATCCTACATTACAACAGCTCTCAAGCAGAGAACACAGCCAAGGTATAACCTGATGCTACGGTACAGTTAAATGGAGTCAGAGCTTGTGTCTGTCCAGTGCAGCTCAGAACATCCTCCCACAGCTGGCTCGTGCTCTTTGCTTTTTCCAGCTGGACTGGAAAAACCAACAGCCGTGTGCCTGTGGTTCAGGCTGACAACTCACAGTCCCCTGTCCCCAGGGGCCGAGAAACAGCTCCCAGGGAGGGAGAAGAGACCCATAGTGTCTCACTGAGGAAATAAACATGATTAAAGACACCAAGTGCTCGCTTTTAATTGCTGTTTTCTCCACACTCCCCTGGTTTTTTTGCGGGTCATTTACTGGAAAGGACAGCTGTGAGAGCATGGCTGTGGCCAAGTAAGCTCCTGATTAAATCCCAAATCCCTGGTTGCAGAGGCACTGCCATTTTCCCTGAACGAGATCAAAAGTAAAAGATAAAACTTATGAGGAGGTGAAAGGCTAATGGCTCCTGAAAATAGTTCGGTGGTGATAGGGCTGAGATTATTTCTCTGAACAACATTTCTCTCATTAAAAGCAGGTAGGTATCAGATTTTAATGACTTGTTTTTTCCCATCTGGGTAGGGCCAGAAAGACTTTACTCCCCTGTTCTCCACAGCCATCTCGCAGAAGAAATGCTTTACCTACCTTCTTATCATGGTTAAATGATACCTGTGCTTGAAAGCAGGATTTTTACCCTTCTCTACAACCTTAGGCAAATATACCTGGTTCTCAGAGAGTTGACAGGAAGGCAAATCCCCTACTGCAAAATGACAGCTGTCAAATGATAATAAATACCTGTAAAGAGGGAGAGTTTTATCCCCCCTCCATGTACCTATCAGCTTTCACTGAAATTATACCCTGCTCCCTGTGATCAAGCCACTAGAACCCAGCTTCAAACACAGCCCTGAGCACTGGGGGGGGGAAATTGCTGGTTTTCTTCCCCTCTCCTCTTGCATGACAGCTCTTAAAAAATGGCATGAAACCTCTGAGAGGTTTGTTTCACTTTGGCGGTTCCCTGACTCCCTCTTGTCCATGGGGACTTCTCTACTAATTTCAGTATTTACTGTAGACTGTTAAGCACAGAAATACTAAAGAAACCAATATTCTGTTTGGGAAAGTTAAATAGCCCTTAACTTCTGAATGTCTCACCTCAAACCTCTTGAAACTCTCATGTAAATTTACAATTTACAACTCCTTGGCTTGAAGGAATTAAAACACTTAAAAACAATCCACCTTGCTGAGTCACAGCATAGGGTTGAGCAATTTGAAGGAATGAGGCCTCAGTTGCTTGACAGCAGGAGAAAAAGGTTAAGGTGTGTTGAGAAATCTGCATTTCACATGGGAATTTCCAAGGGAGAGGGGGGAGTAGAAACATTCGGACAAACAGACAGTTGCTGTCCCTGCTGCCTGAGTAAAGGCATTAACCCTTCCTGGCAGCCACCTCACACTGGTGTCCTCAGGAGACAGAGGTCTTAGGTGGCAAAATCTTCCTCAGAATAGAAGTTGTCGTGTCTCAGTAACACCAATGATGCTGAACTACCTGTAACCTCCGAGACTCCAATCCCACCACGAGATGATGCAGCAAAGCCTCCCAGCCAGAACAGAAAAGCTCCTGGGCCAGAGGAAAACGATGGGCACAACAAACATTGAGATTATTTACACCATTTACAACCTTGACATTTGTAATAATAAGGCAGAAGTGGTCTGTGTTTTATTGAGGACGATCAGGTGGCTCCACGTGCACTGGAGACTTTACTGACCTCATGGCAAATACAGACCCACCCTAGAAGTGAGCAGAACAAGATTCTGGCAATTAACAATAAATTACACACACACGGGCTCACATTACAGCTCAGAAAGGAAACGCCTCCCCAAGCCAAACGCAAGCTGAGCTCCAAAGGACCCTTTTCTCCTTTAGCTCACATCGCTCTGGAGCAGGAATCCCAGCCCCGTTCCCGCTTATTCATGAGCGTGTGTATGCAGGAGCAGGGGAAGAGGGCCGGGAAGAATTTCTTTCTGACAAAAAAGAAGCAGCAGCCTCATTCCTGAGCCGCTGTTGCCATGGGCCCGCGGGGCTCACAACAGATGGCAGCGAGAGCCATCCCGAGCCGGGCTCTGAAGCTGTCCACTCAAGCATGCCATGTGCATTCCCCACATTCCTCCCGGCCCGAGGGCCTGATCCAGGACCCGGCTCCGCTGCTCTTCCTGCTCCCTGGACAAAAGAGGCAGCAGCCTTCAGGATAACGGCTTGAGGGGAAGGCTGGACCGAGACAGAGACATCCCCTTGGCGATGAGGACAACATCGCATCCTAAACACAGCTCAGAGCCAAGGTCAGGGCCACAAAGGGTGCAGTGTCTAACGGGTGCTACCAGCAGCTAAAAGGTGTGAGACAAAGTGAGCAGACAGAAAACGATGGGGAAAAGCATGATTTAAACGTCAGAGTGTCCAGGTGATTGTAAAAGGGACATCGAAAGCAGCAGCCACGGACTGCAGGGACAGCATCCTGCCACTGCTCCATCTAGGCTGGAGCAGGGCAAGTTTACCTGCAAGAGCCCCCAAGCATGCAAACCCCTGATGAGGGTCCCCGTTCCTGGGGAGTTCATACTCTCAACCTTCCTCATTGTGCCCTGCAAAATCCTGCCTGAGAACCAAAGTGTGCCTCCAACACACGGCAAAGGCTTCCCGGCTCACAGGGCACAGTCAGGCAAAGGAAAAGTCAATCCATTGGACTCTAAATCGAAGCGTTCTGGTCTCCTACACCCAAACAACAGCCGGGCTGGCTCTGCAGTGAGGAATTTGAATGTGATTTGCCTGTGCTTGCTGATCACACAGAACAGGGCTCTTTGGGGCTTATTTGCATTCGGCGGCAGGAGTCGCTGGGTTTCACTGGGTTTTCCTTCTTTTTTTTTTTNCAGCAAGGATGGAGACAAAGCAGCAGATGCTACGGGCTGACCACGAGGAGCAGGGCTGGCCATCCTCATTGTGCTGAGCTGCAGGGCTGCTCCGAGGCAGCCTGGGAAACGTGCTCCCTGCTCCTCGACCCAGACCCATCCCAACTCTCCCTTAGGGCTCTGAGTTGCCTGGCCCTCCTAAACTCCGTCCTTTCGAAACGCCAGGGGATAAAGTTATTTTCTGGTTCGTTTTCCTTCTGCTGCAGACAAGGCACAAGCATTAAGTTGGAGAAAGGAGTCTGACTTTTGCTAAGAGTCGTTTGGGCGACTGTGTGTGCAGTCTTTTCTGTGCAGGCATGCAGGAAATTTTCCCTCCCTCTCACACACACAATGGTTTAGATTTGGTATTTATGAGCTTAAGTTTGAAATAAAGGAGGAATGAAGTTTCCAGGTGGCTCTTTCTTTCTTTAATCTTTCCTATGTTTCTCCCTTACCCTCCCTGTCTTTTCTATCAGTCTTTAATCAAATTCCTGCTGTTACTTTTATTGAACAAAGGAGATGCTGGCACAGCCCTGAAGTGCCTCTGTACATGAGCTGCCCTCTAACAGCCAAGTTGCTACGATTTATTGCTAAATGGTCCCTGCAGGCTGTAATTTATAAAAGGCAGAAAGAAATGTCCAGGCTTTGGCAACTGAGGTAAATGCTAGTATCTGGTAATTCTTCAGCCACCTGGGTTTCTCTGAGGTTTTGCCTTTAGCCCTTTGAAGGCATCCAAAAGACATATCTTTATGAGACTATAAAGCAGGCCAGAGAAACCAGTAACATCACCCCTAGATGATTTTTTCAATTTATTCAAAAGGGGTGACCACCAAATCTCTTTAACCCAGGCCTCTCTTCAGATCTCAGATGGGAGATTCCTCCCATCACTGCAGCCTGGGACACATGCCCAGCCATGTAGGCGTCAGGCCGTGCCACGGGGTGATGGGATCTGTGCTGTAAAACAGCCTCTTCCCACATGCTGTGGATCTTGGTCAGCTCCGCTGCCTCAGGAATCTCTGGGGATACTCCCATGCTGGCTAGTTTTGCCCCACTATCCCATTATCATCACTTCAACTTGCTTTGACCTGCACTGCCAACTTTCACTGGAAAGTTGGATCACCACAGTGTAGAAAAACCACTCAGTTACAGCAATTTCACTTGCAGTGCACAGCAAAAGGTTTGGCCCATAGTCAAAGATGAAACAACCTCAAACAAACGTCAAGTTAAAAATATCCTAATAGCAATGAAGCAGATAATGAGTTTAAATATTCGTTAATGGGTTTACTAAAGGAGTTCATGTCTCAGGAAACAATCAAAATCAAAGTTCAGTGAACTTTAGTTTTATGATTCATGACTGATTTGAAAGGGTGGAGGGATGTGTGTATAATATACAGCAGATCTTCAAGGAAAGTAATTTTGTGCAGGCCCACACTGGCGCTACAGTGATTGCTGGAGTTCTGGTGCCTGCCATCTCTTCTGAATTAGCCTCTCTCACACTCTCCCTCTGCTCCCTGCAATGTTCCCATATTAATCAAACAAGAACACATCCCAGATTGCAGGGCTGGTCCATCTCTGTTAAACAGTGACACACAGCACTGCCCTGGTCTGACATCCACCTTAAACAGCTCTCAGCTTATAAAAGGTGACAGCCAAAAAGAGGGGCACGTCCTTGAGCAGAGGTCCTTCCAGACTACAAAACTGTAAAATGCACCCTATAAACCACGGTGTGGATGTGAGTCAGGTCCTCTGCTCACCAAGACTCAGCATTCCCAGTGCATGGCATCATTATTACCCTTGGACACCAAGGCTGAGAATGGCCTTTAAACATGCTGTACAGTTCACCAGGCTCTCCCCAGTTCACCTCTGTGAGCTTCTGGCACTTTTCTAGCCTAAAGTCTAAGAGATTTGCTTCCACTGCTGAAGAGCTTCCCAGTGACAGACCCTGAGTCCCACTGCAGCACCAGCCCTTCACTTAAAACAGCAGCTGGAAAATCCCCCACGGCACCACCTGGACACTTATTTGCTCTGAAGTTTATGATGCTCGTGACGTTTAGGACCAACACAGAGTCCCTATCTCTGGACTCCTGCCCTGCCTCTCCCAAAGCCCCAGCGCCCCCGGCCCGGAGCCGTGCGTGGCTCGCTGTGCCGTGGTGGGGAGAGGCCGCTTACCTTTAGAGACACCCGAGCAAGGCTCAGATATTGCCATCCTTGTGCCTCAGGCAGCCTGGCATCGGGCGAGCGCAGACCTCGGAGCGGGGAATAGCAGCACTGCGGGCTCGGACGGCGGAGAAGCAGGCGCACCGCGATCGGGATAAGGAGCTGCAGATACAGGTGCTGCGCAGAGAGGCACCTCGGCACTAATCCCGCAGTGAAAAGCAGGAGGTTTGCTCAGCAGAGGCAGCTCAGATTACTGCCCTCCTACCCAGCAGTCGTCAGCAGGCCTGACAGACAGGAGCAGAGACCGTGAGGAAAGGGGGAATTTGCTGAGTGAAAGTGCCAGTCAGCTCTGTCCCGACTCCCCGCAGACCGGGGCTTGGCCCCGCTTATAATTAACACTGGGATTTGCTGGGGGGCGGAGGGGAATGCAGGGGGGAGTGGAGGAAAGGAACTATATTCAAGGAAGAAGTGTTCCCAGCCAACCAGGAATCATCTATTGTTTCTCTCAAAATTCACCCCTTCAAATTGCATTTGAAAAATATAATTGTGAGTAAGGGATAAAACCCCAGGGTGGAGGGGAGTTGTAGCAGGGATTTTGGTTCCTGTTGCTCACTGGCCCCTAAGGTAGGGCAAGTTCAGGGCTGGAAAGGATGCCCACAGTGGTTCCCTTCTCCCACCCACTGCCACTACTCCTGCCCCACCAGCCTGACTGTACACGTGCAAGGATAACCTACCTGAAAATGTTCTCCATATCCGCCTCCCTTCTAATACCAAAGTCAAACAGGCAAGAAGCTGAAAGGGAGATCTGGGGGGAAGAAAGTCCTCCATTCTAGAGGTGTTGGTGCAGGCAATGTTTTGGCCAGGCACACACATGTGAATGCTTTGTCCACCTGTGCTGGGAGCAGTGAGTGAGGCTGCCCTGTGCTACACACAGGAGGAGCTGTGCATATAAAAGACCATTTGATACTGTCTGTGCAGTGTCTGCTTTTCATTGTCCTTGACTGAGATATTCCACTTATCCAGACATAAGGGAGAAACAATACCAAGGGATTTGGATGACCTTGTCCATTAATAAAAAAATGTAAGGGAGTTACAGTGATCACTACACCCTGACACCTGTTTTGCTGAAGTAAATCCAGGCAAACACAAATTTATATCAGTAGGATTACATTAGTGTTCATTAACCTTTCCCAACCCCACATCCCTTTCAGAGAAAACTTGGATCAAGCAGGAAAGGCAAGAAAAATATTTTGAGAAATTATTTTATAGTAGTAAATATCAGTAAATATTTAACCCAGCTGTGGTTGTGTGTACATCAGCCCACATTAATGCCACACAACAAACAAACCCCTGATAATTCAATATTTATAGTCAGCTCCTGGAATTAAAACCATGCAAATGCAGCTCCTCACAGCAGCGATTCTGGAATGCAACTATTCTCAGTCTCCCCCTGCAGCTGCCCCATGAAGGTGTCACCCTGCCCTCCTGTGCACCTGGACAGGTAACCAGAACCTCTCTCCAGTCCAGGGATTTGCCCTGTGAACTAAAGGTCAGCACAGTCACCATCCCAGGTAGGGAACGAGGCACAGAGCACTCGAACACACGCTTTTTTGTCTGAGTTTTCATACTTTTGTGATCTGATCCAGCTCCAACCTAATCCTCAGGAAATTCCAAAAGAAGGAGCTTCACACCCTAAAAAGCACTTTGTACAGCACTGGCAGAGATTTCTCAGCTTTTCCAGTGTCACTTGCTTACAAATCCAACCCCAAGTTGATTATTGCCTGAAGAAAGCAAACTAATCCACAGGTATTGGAAGAAAGGAGCAGCTAATGCAGAGCGGCAGTGGCTGGAAATCCCTGGGATCCTAATGCATCTTCAGGTGAGGGGTCAGTCTGTAATATCCCATAGAGGATTACACGTTGTAGTGGCTGGCATTTTTTTTTCCAAGGCATTTTTCCACTGTCCCCATCAGTGGCCTAATTTTTAATTTTTTTTCCCCAAAAATCATATCTAGAGCTTCCTCACACTTACTACTCCCTGTGGGAAGTTTCCTGAAAGCCTGGAAGTCCTGAGCTGTAGAGAATAAATCCTAGACAATAAGCAGTTGCCAGTGATTCCAAAATAAGTCCTGCTTACCTCTCACCTGTCTGTCCCATAACCCTTCCCAATGAGGCAGCAACTGCAAACATTTTGATGAGTGCATGGAAAACTCCTCTATGAAAATACTGATCCTTGAGATACTGAAGACTTACCAGCTTGATCCAACTCACAAGGACATCTTAAAGCCTTTCCTTACCTGGGCACAGGGAGTACAGACCTTGGAAATCCTGTCCACACAGTGGGTCAGGACCCTGATGGGCTTTGGCTGGTTGCACCCATAGGCATCACCTGAGAAGCTGTAGACTCCAACCAAAGGCATATCTTTTTAAAGGTGTTAAAAAGATGCCCTTTACAAGAGCTGAGGCACAAGGACACATGGCTGAGGGCACGCTGGAAAGCTGTGGAGGAGTTGCCAACACACATACAACAGTGCTCATCACAGACCACCCTGCCAGCCCTCTAATGCCAGCACAGGCCTCCAAGCTGCCAGTCCCGAGAATTCCATGTGCACCAAACCTTCCTGTCTCCCGTTCCCCCAGTCACCCCCACCAAACAAGAACTAACAGCACTGCAGAGCAGCTCTTTGGGAACGAGCTGCCTGTGCTGCTGCAGAGCAGGGTGTGTGAGCCAATGCCAATTCCAATTAATTTCATTCACAAAACTTGGATTTATTCGATGCAATTTTTTGGCATGCCGTCAAATACGACACAAAATTACATTAGTGTCATAAGAGGAAAGGATTAGTCGACAGAGTTCTTTGAAGAATTGTGTTGGCACTTGTCTTTTTGTACAGATGCCAGCAGCTTCCCCTCTCTCCAGGAATAGCCCATTTTCTCCTGGTCAATGAGGGAAATTGCTGCTCAGTGAGGGTTTGAGCCAAAGCCTTTTGGAGTCTGTGGGAATCTTTCCACCAATTTCCATGGGCTTGGATCGGCTCTGAGCCTCAGATGTCAGTGGTGCTGACATCTTCCTCCCACACTTCGACACCTCCATAGGGGTGTTTATCAAGGGGAGTGGGAGACTTTTTTCCCCTCTATTTTTTCTAAAGCCTGAGTTATAGCAATTTGCTGCAAAAGAGGAACAACTCTGTAGCTACAGCATAAGTGTAAGTGTTCAGGATGTCTGGGTTTAATTCCTTGCCACAGAAGTATTCAAATGAGTTGATTGGAACCAGATGTGTCTGAAAGCACAACACTGACCACGGGAGGCCTGTGTTGCCCAACATCTTATCCCTGAAAACACCTAGAAGCAGAGGTGCCAAGAAGAGGATAAGAGCAGAACAAACACACCAGCATGTCCAGTGTGATCTCAGCCTCAGCAGTTTTCATCCTTTAGGCACAGGGGCCCCAGGGACAGGGATGTGCCAAGAGAATAAGCCGAATACCCCAAGTGATGCAGGGAATCTGTAGGGAGGCATGAAAATGAACATGCAGATTACAGTTATAGCCAAGGATAAGCTTAATCCTTTCTTTCTGTACAGTTTTTAGCACAACAGGAATGGAAGGATAATGTTTTCTATCCCCACTCTTCCTTTATTTGACTTGTATTTTTAGTCTGAGGTTCTTTGAGACGGAAAAGAATTGCAGGAGCTGCTAAGCCTGAGGCAGACACAAACCACTAACAGTGAAAATAGGAAACCAACTGCCTTGAATACTGATCTGTGATAGAATATTGTATATGCCACATAAATAATACCTGAACAGGCTTCCTGTGGTCGTTCATGCCAGAGTGGTGGGACCTATGGTAAGAAGACACAAGGTGTGCACCTTGGAGTAAGCAGTTGTGCTGTGAACTACAGCCCCTTTGAGATGTTACCTATGTCATGCAGACTCACCGGCTCTGCAAACACAAGTGTGGCCAACAGAGCCCCTCACAGCCCACTCCAAAATGCCCCGAGCCCTCAAAACAATACCTGGAAGAGATCTGCAGGGCATGTCAGGCAGAGCAAGGGCTTAACCCACTGGTAATTCTCTGCAGATCACTGTTTCTTGCTGTTTCATTAGTGAATTTTAATAGAGCTTTGCATTAATTAACCAAGGCTGAGGCTGGATCCCTTCAGAGGTACTGTCCCCTCCACAAGAGTGACCTGGTGTGTTCACCTCTGCCCTCCCTGTACCAGGCAACAGTGGATGGCACAGCAGGGCTCAGGAATGGCCTTGGCTCAGGCAGTGTTTGTGCCAGAAAGGGTGTGTGGAGTTGTCCCCGTGGCTGTGGGTCCCTTTGGTGTGACACTACCACGCCTGGCTGATCTAATTGCTGCTGTTACAGACACGTTGAATGCCCAACCATGTAAACAGTGTGACGCTCCCACAGCCATTCCTGCTTACTGACCTGTGCAAAAGGCTATTTTTGGCAACTGCTGGAGGCCACCGTGGTGGTTGCAAAGCAATGCCCACGTTCTGAGCCTTATCTTCAGCGGATCCAAGCACACACAACACAATTAGATCAGACTGATACCACTGAAAGGGGGCTTTTTTTAGTTGCACCCATCTCTGCTTAGATACTGAAGTTGGAAAGGAAGCAACAGAAAAGAAACAAGGTGGGAAAAAATAGCCTGTCTTTCACAATGAAACAGATAAGTCTCATTTCTTTTGTAGCTTTGGCTTTCAAACAGCTTTTTCTCCAGCTGGTTAAAGATCAACTGAGTATCAAAACCCTCTTGGGCAGTTTGCTGAGGACAGTAGGGCAGCCTTCCACTACAAAATCCAACAAACTGGTCTCTCCAGTTTCCCACAGTGATTCACACCTACTGCTCCCAAATGGGCAGACCCTGAGCAAAAAGATCTCCCCAGGATTCCTCAGGCTTGATGGAACTGGTTCTGCTCATCCCCACAGAGGGAGAGAGACATTTGTCACCAGCAGTGGTACAGGCACACTGAGTCATTCCCTGGGATGCAGCGCAGATCCCACTCCAGCTTGTTCTGGTTCAGCACAGTGGAGTGTGAATATCCAGCTCCCTCATAGCACAGCAGCTGCAGGCCTGAGGTGTACAGGGGTGAACAAACACACACATATCTCAGGCTATTGTCCTGGAAATGAATGGGCAACACAAGCACGGGGAACCAGCAAGGAATGGGCAGCAACTGGCTTTAAGAACTGCCTTTGAAACAACTGAGACATGAGCAGCCCTGTTAAAGAAGCAGAGAAAACTCAACATTTGAAAACAGGCATTAAGGGCTGCTGAACTGGGGATGAGACAAGCAAAATGCAGCTAGAGCACATCCATGAGAAATAATTCAGTAGTTATCTCCCACATAAGGATCCTTTTAGGGAATAGGCACCATTTAACTTTACTTAACACTAGGACTCATTTGGCCTTCCTCAGCTTCTGCCCTACTCTAAGTCCATGAGCAAGGAAGCAGAAAGTACATAAATTTACAGCTTCACATGTCTCTCCCCCTGCAAGTTCCTCCCTCAGGACAGCAGGACATTTTCACAGGAATGAAAGGCAGACTATGGTCCTCACAGACTAACTACTCTGGGGCTGGTTATTCATTTAAAACCATTCCTATTTATTAATACTAAATACCCTTGTGAGACAGGTAAGTTTTGGTCTCTCTGTTTATTTTAGCCTTTCCTCTCATACTGAATTTCCTCTGATTTGCCCTTCATTGAGACTATTCCCATTCTTTTTCCTCCATTACACCAATCAATCAAACTTCAGCTGATGAAGATTGATGATGATGCATCAGTGCTGAGCTTTGCAGATGGCATTCCAAGGGAGATGCCACATCATTGCATCAGCCAATCTACAGACCTGCAAGGCGTTGTAACATCCATTTTTGCCTGGTAACACACTCAGTAACACTCTGCTGCCACTGAAAGCTTACCTTTGCCATAAATAAAAGCCAAGACTAAACAGCACTCTGAGGACTGTGAGTTTGTGTCACTCCCTAAGGAAGAGTTCCCGTGAATACTGAAATCACTGTCTAAAAATTCAGGTCACAAACAAGTGGTTAGGGAGTATTCAGACTGCTGGTACTTGCAGCAAGTGACTCTAATTCCCTTCATCAAATCATTATGGTGAAAATCTACAAAAGTCAGCATCACAAGCACTCCAAAAATAATTTATTTCACCCACAGAGCAGTCAGGACCTCCCATTTTTGGGTGTTTTTTGCTGTCTTCACGCCAGCACTGCAGGGTCAGCTGGGACTGGTCAAATTATCCAAACTGAAGGCTGGGCTCTTAGGTCTTAATTGTGATTTTCCAGCTCTAAGTTTATGGATTATCACTGAGCTTTAAATGTTCACAAAAGGCTTAAAGTGCTTTGGCAAGGGAATATATGTGAATGTAGCACCTCTTAAAGTTAACTTGCTTGATCCTTCTAGTGGGGATGAAATGAAACCATGAAAGACTCCCAAACAGAGCACTCCACAAAGTGATACCAGCTATCACCTGACTGGCACAGAAAAACCCTGTTTGGACATGGCCAGAGTGAAAAACATACAGGAAGCATCTCTATTAAGGTTTAAAAAAGCCCCAAACAACACAAATTCCAATCCTAAACGTCCCTGATTGAAAATCCTCCATGACTCACCTGCAGAACACCAAAGAGTTCCAAATCTTGCTGAGGCTGGTAGAAATCTTTGTGCTGCCACAGCAACAGTGACAACATGCAGCAAATGAGACAAGAGCTCTGTACAGAACTGCCACCCTGTGACAGGGAGCCCTGAGCACTTGGAAGGAAGATGGGACGGCTTGTACATCACTGAACAGGAATGACAATCACTGAGTGTCATGGGGCAGGGGAGCAGCGCAAGGGAATTGGGTAAGTGTTTCACATGCTTGGACATACCAGTGACAAAAGGGCCTTAGAAGAGAAAAACAACTTGCCCTTGGGCTCATGCCTGTGTGCTCAAACAAGGCCACAGGCTTTCAGCTGGAGGTGTGAGGGGAATGGCTGGGATGGCCTGGAGCGTGGTGGATCTCGCCTACCTGCGGACAACGAGCTTCAGCTTCTTGTAGGACCCTTTCACCAGGGAGATGGCCTCCCTCCTGGAGCTGCTCAGTTCCACCTCGTTGATGTTCACCACTTCATCACCTGCCTGCAGTTTGGAAGGCAGAGAGTCTGCCTTCCCTCCCTCTTCCACCTGCACAGGAAAGAGGGGAAAAGGCAAGAATGAGACTGTTGAAGCAATTTGGCCTACCAGCCACAAACTCTGCTCTCCGGTTAAGAAACCTGATCTCACTTTGCCAGCTAGCTTGCTCAAAGGTCTGTGCTTGCCACCCCTACGTTCCATATAGCTGGAAGCTTGGAATCAGCAGCCAAATGAGTCCTGCCAAGAAGCATTGTTTTGAATAAGCCTGAAGAGTCTTTGGTATTTGGAAGCAGCAAATGCCAGCAAAAACAGCCATGGAATGGCTCCTGATAAGAGCACCCAGGCACCAGCCCAGGGGCAAAGCCGGGATTAAAAGAGCTTGGATGTGATTTTCCTGTTCAAGCTCCCCCTCATGATCCAGCTGCCTGATGGACAACAGCTTCAGCAGCAGAGCAGGTGCACTCAGATGTAGGTAGTTTATGAGGTGCTGTGCCTCTGTAGGGTTCTTCGGCTGGGGATGGAAAGCAGACAATTATTTGAATTTTATGAGAAAGTAAGCAGCTTGTTCGAGGCTGTGTAGTGGCAAGGCTGAAAGGAGTATCGTGAAGCACTTCCCTCTGCTTTATACAGCCCATCACTGTGGACTGTCATGATTCCACAGGAGTGTGCTGGAAAAAACGCATCAAGTGTGCAAAGAAGGCAGTGACAAGGCAGAGGACAACCAAATGTGGCCCAGGATCTCTGAATCCCAGCCTCGTGCAGTAATGCACTCTCTCCACAACAGTGTGCTAGAATAGCAGAGGGCTCATGCACTGCAGATCCTGAGCTTTGGGAAAGTCGAGAGTGCCACTGGTTCCAAGTGCAACTGGTAGTTTCTTTGATTGCAAAACTTGCCACCACAAAGTCTGACATTCAAAGCACCTGGCAGCCCCTGCTCAAGAGAAGCTGTGACTTGAGTTAGTAGATGTCAGGGGACTTGCACTTGGATGTAACATCTCCTGGCACATCACACGTACAGCCTCATCCTTCAGGCCTCCTTCACCTTCCCAGACATCCTCCTGAGGCAAAGAAATGCCTCTGGGTTGGATCCAGGCCCTGATCCAGCCAGGAAGGGCTGCTATTTGCAGGGGCACCATTTTGGGAGCAGACAAATTGCACACATACTTGTAGAAGCTCCTTTTATTTCAAGTCATGCCAAGCAATGTGTAATTGAGCCATGCCTCAGACATGTAACTCAGCACATGCAGACGCAGTGCCCAGGCTTTTACCAGGACATTAGTTTCGGTGTTGAATGGTGATTTCTCACAGGCAAAGCCCATCTGCTCCTCTGAACAATGGAATTCCAGACCATGTACCTTCTGAAACGTTAAATCTCTGACTTCCCCAAACATCAGCCAATAAATTCTCCAAACCCCCTACAAAGGCAGGTAAAAATCATCGTCATTCATCCTACCAGGAAGTCATTCCACTGATGAATGAGTTTTTTCTTTTCTTCTTAAGAATGGATAAAACCACAGGAATGAGCCTTCCTATAAAGAGCCTTGTATCACAATTACCAGGAAGGGTGAGAGATGAAACATTAGCCCTTGCTGCCAGTATAAATAAATAACAAATGAAAAATGCAGTATTGCTGCAGTTTATTGCTGCTGTAAAGAAGAACAGGTGGGTGTCATTTCAGTGAAATACAATAGTGAGGTACCTGGGGTTAGATTAGCTTGTGATATAGTCAACAGAAGGGATTTTTTGTTTGTTTTTGTTTTATGTTACAGCACATATAATGGAGAAAAGGCCTTCTTGGAAGAATATCTGCTGTAACAAATACCAGCTACTTCAAAGGCTGAGATACCCATCAGAAGCATTTGGATTAACTCGTGCCTCGATGAACCTTGACCTTAAGAAAGGTCAACTGAATGGTGATCTGTGCTTTATCCTCTAATAATTCCAAGTGTATTTCTATATGTGAGATTTTTCACCGCACAAGAGCACTGTTCTAAGGTTCCCTTTGTAACCATGTGGGTGGACCCTTTCTTTTTCTCCTCTTTTTTTCAGTGAAAATGGACATTTGGATTCCTCCATAATCCTCTTTATAAATAATGTGAAATCAAAGACTTTGAGGAAAGACTAAACCCTGCAATACTTGTGATAAGGCTGCTGACATTATGAGCAGCTCTGAAAGAAATCTTTCTCCAAATCCTGATGAATTCCAGCTTGTCCCTATGCAAAGGGCTCCTAAACTGCAGCTTGCAAGGCCACACAGCAACACCAGAGTAAAGGATGCCTTTAAGGAAAGTTTGCTAACACAAGTACAGAGTCTTCTGCAAGTAATTCCAGAGGCTGAGAGTGAATTGCTTTGCTCCTGTATATTTGAATTGTCCACAAGTGAGACCTAAAACCAGACACACTTCTTGCCATTAGAAGCTTTTGATGGCAGCATTGAAACTGTATTACTTATGGACTTGGAGAGAACAGAAGTGGACATATGGATTTGTATTTTGTTGTTGACACAGTTGTCTCATCTATTACTAACCTGTCAGCTTTCTCATCTGTCATGTGTTCAGCTGGGTTCACCTGGATGCAAATTCCTTACAGTTCCTGAAGGAACACATTCACAACAGGCCTGTGACCTGGCACTGCCACTCAGAGAGGCAAAAGAGACCAAAAGACTCCAAGGTTTCCATCTAAAGTCCAGAAGCAAGGCTTTGTCTCCCAAAGCAAGGTTCAGATGCTCCATGTTCATTCTTCTTCTTTGAATGCCTCTGAAAATATTTGTGTTTAAGGAGTGGTAATATTCCATTGGAAGGATTGAGTAATTCAAACAAAACAAGCTACACTATAAACACAAAGCTCTATCTCTACCCAGTGTAACAATTATCAACAAAGCAAACAGACCTTAAATACAGGCAACCTATTTAAATGAACACCTGCTTCACTGGACGAGGCTGCACAAAGTTGTGCTGGAGTGGTTCAAGCAGCCACAGCACTGCCACCATCACCCTCAACAGTCACTTGTGACAAGACAGGAATGGCTTTGAGCTACAGGACCTAGTGCAGGAGGACAATCAGTAGCCAGTAAGATCTCTCATGGTTTATTCAAGCAGAGAAAAATAAGGTGAAATGCAGCCAGCATCCCTCGTGGCAGCAGGATTGTCACTCCTCCAACAAGCTGGCCTCTCCTGAAACACACCCACTTCAAAAGGCCTCAACAGTCTCCTCGGGCTGAGGAAAACGCAGGTCCTTCTGATGCCTTTTCTGCAGTAAACCCTTCCATGCCCGTTGCCCTTTACTGAAAATCCCAAAGGCCACCCCTGCTCCTGCTTTGCAGGAACACTCCAGACCCTTTTCTTGCATGAGAGGAGGCTTCTTATCATCCAATATGTCCTGCAGGAGACATCTGTTCCCCGCTTCCGTGGCTTACTCTAAAAGCAAGAAGTTGGTTAAGGAGATCACCAAGGATACATAAGACTTACTACTTTTGTTTGGTTTGCTATGGTTACTGCAGGTTTGGAGAACGCTGCTTAACTGAGAGCCTTTCTGGATTATTTTAAAGAAGTTTTCTTTACTTACTCTTCTTTTCCCTTTCTTTGAGAGCTTTTGTAACAGCAAATTTCCTGTAGCTCCTAAGAGGGATTATTCCATCCCTATGTCCTTTCTATCACTATTACACATGGTTACTAAGCTGTAAACTTACTTGCTCGAAGTATAGCACAGCCACACTGCATTGCACCCAGTTCAGAGCAGGGCACAGGAATTTGCCTTGCTCAGAAAATTCGTTGGGCAGCAGAGTTGATTTAACCTTCGTGCTGGAGACTTTTAAGCCCCTGTGGAGTTTAGAGATGGTCCTCAGACCTAAAAACAAAGTTGCAGAGCTGCCGGATGACTCCAGAGAATATGCTGCTCCTCTCGTTCAGCCTTAATGCCAGGTCACAATTTGGGGGCAGCTACATCAGCAGATAGAAATTCTTCCCCATTGTCCCCAACCTCGGTGTCAGCCTGACAGAGCACTCAAGACAATTCAATCAAAACATAGTTAAGTCAAAGGTCTTCCCCTGGAGCTGTGTCTCTGCTGGGTTTCCCCATCCCTGGTGCAGACATGCATCTTGTGGGAATTCAACTGTTGGCATTTACTCCAAGACGTTAACTCCAAGAGTGTCCAAAGTAGTTATTGTTTTATGCTGCAGGGAAGCAAGGAAGGCATTTTTTCTCATGATTCTGTGGATCGTTCTGCAGTAACATTTCTGCTTCCAAGCATAGTAGTGGGGAGATTAATTTATTCCAGGTAATCACACAACGTTCACACTGAATGAATGTACCTCGAGAGGCCAAACTATTCAGTGGAAGAACAAGTTCAACTCCACAGTTCTGAAGGGTTAGCAGTGCTCTGAAATCTTTCCAATACTTTAAAATAAATCCATTATTTAACACAGGCAAAACAACAGATCTTCTCCCACACTCAGCCTGAAACACGGACGATGTGGAATCCAGGAGTGCAGGCAGTTTACTGGAGTGCCCCTGCACCAGTGCAGACTGGGGCTCCCTGAAGGACAGGAACCTTTTGCGGTGTAATTTACTGAGAGCAGCCGCCAAAGCCAAGTGACTGTAGGCGCCCAAGCAGCAATTCAGCAGCAGAAATGCCAGTGGGATCCGTGCGAGGTGATGCAAGTTACTGACAAGGTCGAGGATTCAAGGTCATTCCTAGGACTACCCTGCAGGCTGCAACACTTCCACACCTTTCCATTTCCTGCCAGATTGTTTCCTGTCCTGGGAGCAAAGTTAATCTCAGCACTCATCCCCTCAGCAAAAAGTGGCAAGGAGTGAATGGAAAACAGATTGCTGGCTTCAGCTCCAAGAGATAAGGAGACATGCCTGGATGAGTTTGCATCTGACTCCTCTTGGTGACTCCAAATTCCTAAGCCAGCAGAGGAAAGAAGGCTTAGCTCTTATGATAATTTTCCACCTTCTTAAGCACAAAACTGTTAGGCTCCCACAGAGATTTTTCCATTTAAAAGAGAAAGGGGCAGGGCCAATCAAGTCTTCTTTCAACTCATGCACAAAGAAAGATGGGCCTATGATGCAGCTTTGATTCAGGCGTTCCAGCAGCCTCCAGGATCTTCTCTGCAACAAGAGTCCAAACTCCCAGTACATTTTCTGCACCCCTCCCCGTATACTCAGGACAAGGAACTAATCTCTGTTTGCTCTGGGTGACGCCTGGAGCCGTATCAGGTCCCTCTTTCCCAGGCACGGTACCCGGCTCAGCTACACAACAGCGCTGCCTGTGCAGGTGCAGAGCAACGCTCCTCCTTCCCAGTGTTAAAACCTGAGGCACCGCTTTCTCCTGCTCATCTGCTGCTTCGTGAGGCCAGGCTGGATCCCAGCACACCCTGCCCATGCGGGAATCACAGAGCCTTACTTCTTTGTGCACTGTTTGGCTCTGGCAAACAGTCCATTCCAAGCATGCCACGGAGGGAATAGAACCAGGTGACACAACCCCTGGGGCCTGGGGCACCTTAACCTGATCCTGTTTGGTCTGTGGCAATTATCAGGGTGATATCAGCTCAAGGGACTACAAGAACTCCTGCCCTGTCTGGTGTAGCTGATACACTCGCCCCTCTCCAGAGCACACAAAGCCAGGAGCTGTTAATATTTGCTCTGCAATGTGGGAGTTAAAAATAGCTGTTTGTCAAAGAGTCTGCTGGAAAGATCTTCTGCTCTGCCCCAAACACACCCAAGGACACCCCTTTTTCACCCTGTTTTGCCTCCCAATCTCACAGTACTTTCTCACAAGGTTTCAATAATTAAAACCCCAGTTCCTATGACATTTAGACAGTGAGCCCACTGCCTACAAACCTTAGGAAATTCAGTCAATGACATCACCTGCTCCCTAATTCTTCCCACAGACACCTGTACAGAGCCCACACTCCACCTCCAAACAGCCCTTCTTGGTGGCTGCAGAGTATCCCTCAAACTGTGGGATGTCATGGACCAACATTTAGTTATTTCTTTAATTCCCTTTCCTGACTTTTCTAAAAACAAGGATAAAGTGACAGCATTTGGAATTGCCTTTCAATCCTGTTTACTGGATGCTTTACATGTTTTCCCAGACTCTTGTATTCCCTTTCTTTTCTTGTTTCCCTTTCTTTGCTGTTATGACCAATATTACCATAACCCCCAGAGGCTATGGTTTGACAGGGTGACCAAATTTCTTTGGATTGTCTTCTTTTGGGGTAAAGGAGGCAAAATATTTCCAGGTAAGAAAATACAGGCACCTGTGATGGCTTTGGAGGAGAAAGAAGACAATCAGCAGCTCTCAAAGTACAGTTGTTGAGGGGTTTTTTCACCACATGATTAGGCAGTGAACTTCCTGCCTTGGCATATTGCTCACATGAACTCAAAGCAGGAATGTCAAGAAAATCTGCCCTGCAATCAGGTAATTTCATAAATTAGGTCAACCTAAAGCTATGGGATTTCCTGGCTAGTGGAACAGGTAGTACTTACCTCTCCTGGAAAGAGATCCTTGGCCCCAGCATGGCCAGTTACTGCTTTTGATGTTTGCCACTTCTCTTTCCCTTATTTTTATATTAACACTTCTATTATTCCTGTTATAAATAGCAATAATGACAGCAATGACAACACTGGTTATGATTCTCAAGAACTTTCCTTCCATTAGCTAATTTGACTTTTCAACACCATGTGAAGAGAGCAGGAAGTATCGTTCCTAAATTAGAGGGGAATAAAACCAGAAGCCATGTTTATGTAACTTTTCCAGGGTCACAGAAAGAGCCACACAGCAGCCCTGGAGTCACACTCCCTGCTCAGGTCACTCTGCACTGATGCCAAACGAGACTCCCCTCCTTTGATACTTCATCCATGTCTCCAGCACTGAGGCATTTTCTACCAGGGTAATGTTCCCTTTCCTACAACCAACAGGAATTGCTCTTGGATGTCCTCCCATCATTATTTCTGGTTCCCTACTTGTCTCCATAGTTTTCATTTTTCTCTGTTTGCTGTGGTTGTCCTCTCCCTCACCGTAGTGTAATGTCCTTTGCCCTATATTCCTTTCTTCCTCCCTGCTCCTCCTTCCTCCCTGTGCCCACTAATATAAACTTATAACCACTAAACAGTCCATCTAAGAGGAAAAATACCAAATGATGCAGCAGAGTTGTGCTTGATGAACCGACCAGAGCTCTTGCCAGGGATTCAATAGCTGCCGAAGGGATTTAGGTCTTCACTTCTCTCTCATTTTAATGAGAATCAGACAGCAAAATTTTTAGGGCTCTTTGAAGATGGAAGCTTAGAGCAGCCAAGAGCAATTAAAACTCAGCTCCACATCAAGAGATGAGTCCTTCAGGGTATGGGAGCACCGCTGGGGATGAGAAAGAAATGCTAAGGGAACCCTCCAGAAGGAGCCAGGCTGGTTCATCTCAGCACCACAGGCTCGATGCTTCCTGGTTCTCTGCCAGGTCACACACACTGCACAATTCCACAGCGAGAGCTCCCCTCGGACCAGATCATGGCTCAGAGTGACAGTGCCAGGACAAAAGAGGAATTTCACGGTCCAAGCCATTGTCATCACATCACACTTGGCAAACCCTTTCTTTATTCCCCCAGCCTTCTGTAATTATTAAAAAGTCTTCTCGAGTGAATTTAGTGCCCATGAAAGATGCCAGGCTCACAGCCCTGGAGATTCCTTTTCCTTGCCTACAGAGCAGCTTGTCACCTTTCTTCCCTGCCTGCTTCTCCCCAGTTTTGTCTCCAAGAAAGACTCTTCCCCTGAGATCGGTAGAGACTCTCAGCTCCACAGATCCAAGCGCAGCTGTTTTTAAAAACGGGCATCTGTGTGTACCAGGCTATCCAAATGGAAGAGAGCATGGGAACTGAAGAGCCTGTTCTTGCTGCGGTCGTGTGGGTGTCTTGAAGGGCTTCCTGCTCTTACTGGGAGCACAGGGAGACAGAGCAATGAGCCGTGAGAGTGAGATACCCAGCTCCGGTCGGTTTGTCCCGCAGCCACTTTCCTTATCCTCTTCTGCCACCCCTCGGCACTCAGGGGAAAAACTACTTTTCCATAGAACTAATTTTTCAATTGAAATAATTTTTCAGTTATTACTGTCGTGAAAATAAAGCCGTGGCTGCACCTAAGCCACAGGGAATATCTGGAACGTTCAAAGGCAGATGTTTGAATAAATGTTATCATGTGGAAAAGCGAGAATAAATTATTAAAGAGCGGAATTTACCTTATTTCTCAAATTAAATACTGAAAACACAGGCAGCCTCACCAGGCAATGCTGCAACCCTCCAAATGCTCTGCCCACCTGTCAGCATTTCATAGCAATCCAGGAACTTTCTTGTTAGTTTTATTCCACAGATGTGGATGTTAATACCGCTAAAACTTCCGGGGTGTAAGCGGAAAGATATTTGTTCTATTTCTGGAGGAAAGACATTTGTTCTATTCTGCCTTAAGAAAATCCCTTCTCTGACAGTAAAAGGTGCTCCCTAAAGCCACTTTCACAATCACATACAGCACCCATCCCTCTCCTTCCTCTGATCCTCTCAAGTAGCCACACCTTTCTTCCAACCATCTTATCCAGATCTTCTTTTAGAGAAGGGGATTTATACCTGTATTTCCAAGCTGATTCATTTCTCAAGCCAAAAACCTTTGAGCAAAGCCACTTTTAGCTGCTGCAGAAACACATGAAATGAATTTAACTGTAGTTCAGGCTAAGGCAAGTCCAAGTTTTCTGAGCTGTCAAGTGCCGTGGAGATGGATGAGGTAAACATACCTGTGAAATCACCAGGCACACTGCCTGTTGTCTTCCTCTTGCCTGCAGGCTTTGGCTGCTTTGGGGAAGCTTGGATTTACACCTTGCCCTGCATCTCAGGGATGACATGTTAAATGGCTTTCTTGAGGAAGGGTTTAAAGTTCTGCCATATGTGCCAGGGAAAATTCCCCCAAGCATATCGAAAACAAACTGAACACATGCATTCCCTTCCTGCCTTCTCCTCCATTTGGTCCCATTTCCTGGTTTCTCACAGTTCCCTCCACTATTTTTTTTTGCTGCTCTTCTGTTTCCAAAAATGTCATTGAAAATAAACTGATAGGACAAACAGCTACAAGATTCCCACTAGCCAGAGTGATGTGAAATGACGTGTTTGGCTCTCGGCAGCAAAAGGCCCTTGATCTCAGGAAAGAGCTGGATTACAAAGGCACATTTTCCATATTACACTTTTATATCTAACCTAGAGCAGCACACAAAAGGTGCCCTGACTCCTGCATCACAAGAAAACTGTTTGACTCACGGATTTCTCTCCTCCTGTACACCTGGAGGTACCACCATTATAAACAACAAGGTGATGGATGAATCCGGGTACATGAAGCACTTTATATCCAAATATTGCACAACCTTTTCTCTTTTCTTAGATTCAGTGTTAAGCACTGACTGAAGAATCACAGTTCTCCTTCATGCTGTTTACACAATGCACAGGAATCTCTGTTTCTTGGGGACGAGGAAGGAAGGGAGCAGGAATAACTAGAAAGGAAAGGAATGTCCCTGCTAAAGCCAGTTGTTACACAGGGGCTGAACAGCATTTCTTTAATTGCCATGGCTCCAGGGGATAAGGCAGCAGGCACATGTTTTTATAAGCTGAATTATACATTAATGAAAATCCCAGGACATTCCTGCAGGAGCAGAGGCATTAGTGGCAGCTGGGATGCTGGCCAAATTCCAGTGAAGGTAACTACATTCAGTTCCCCTACAGTCTCCCTGCCACTTCAATGAATGTGGTCGATTGTTCCAGCTCCAACTCGCTCCACAGCATCCCTGGGATGTGCAGTTCTCTGGGATAACATTCTCACTTAAGGAATCCTTGTGGGATTTAAAAATAAGTCCTGTGAATGATGGCAATGTCTTTTCTGGCAAACAAATCTGCAACAACAGCTTTGAGTCAAACAAGCTGCAGAAAACTTGAGGACTGCGTAAAAGTTCCAAGAGGAAGGAACAAAAAGTACGCTCGAAACCTCGAGGCAGAATTACTGTGGAAGATGCTGCTTGGGCTGTTTGGAATTAGTTTAATTAATATCCTTGCAGGGACTTAATGATGCATTGTTAAATTCAGTATATGCCCTTTCCATTCCATGGAGTTCAAATGAAGCCTATGCAGAAGGATTTTTCAGAGAAAAAGTCCCACTGAAAGAGGGCTTGGAATGGGTATTTCCTCTACTATGGCTACAGATGGCCAGTAGCAACCCTTCTTCCAGGCTTCCAAGCTTTTAAAGATAGAAGGAATGTCTTCATCTGAGTTGGTTAAAATCAGGCTCTGTTTAATCTGTATCAAAGCAGACTGTGTTGAACATGTGAAAAGCTTGGATGAGCTTTAAACACTTCAGCTCACATTCAAAGGGCCTGGCAGGAGAAGAGGAACACCACAGGGAAATGGGACAACAAACCTTAAGGCCATAAGTATGAGTTTCCAGCTGTCCCAGCAGAGACTTTTGGGAACGCTAATATTGAACTGCTGCTGTTTGCTCTCACCCTTGCCAACATCATAATTAAAAAAGTACAGTACTGGCCCTTTGAAAAGCTGCACAGAGCACCAGTTACAGTAAAATCCCAGCATCTGTTCCTCAAGCTGAATTAGGAGCAGAGCCAACTCACCCTCTTTTTGTTGAATCTCCCTTTTGCTGACAGGACAGACCCCCAGATTTGAATAAAGACTGAGCAGTTTGATTTTCTCCTGCATTTTGCCCCTTACTGAGTTAAGGATTAATGCCTTCATCACATGGAGAGACAAAATACAGAGCATGAAAACAGCACAGTGGTGGTGGTGGGCTCTTGAGCATTCCTGTTGAAACCTAGAGACCCCTAGGAAAATTGCAGCTGTAAGTGTATGCTCGTGTACATCTCCAGAGAGTTAAACAGCGTGCAAAGCACAGACAGGGATGGAGTCTCTTGTCTCTAGAGCTGTTCCCATTTGTCACAAGAACTGCCTTCAGTCTGTGAGGAAGGTGGTTTCAGTGGTCGATGGAATACAGGAGCCCCATGAGCCAGATGTGGCTCTCAGAGGAGGCCCAGGTGGCTGTGGGCAGGGTGAGATGTTTCCCACTCAGGCACTCCGTGAAACCCAGGCCATCACTCAGTGTCCTGGCTGATTAGCAGAGCAGGGGCTGAAGGAGCAGCATGCAGTATTTAGCTAATTACACTGGCCCAGGCCTTTTGTCCTGCTACCGCTGGATCGCCTCAATTGATCCTTTCAGTCCCTAAACAGCTTTGCAGGCTGTATGCCTGGGCAGAATAAGGTCTTTTGTCATACTTTAATGAACAAAAATGTTTAAAATCCTCTCCTTCTCCCTCCACTCCAAGTAGCAGCAAGGGTAACCCTGGTATGAGGACAGCTGTATGTGACTGAGCAGTGTCTGTCAACTGCTTTCTTGGATGTGATTGCAAACGCACTCCTCTCTCCCCATGAATATACTCCTCCTCCTGGGCTGTGGGAGTCTACAAGCTTCCCAGCATCAGCTATCCAATCTATCCAAGACACTTGTTGCCATCTCCATCTCCAAAGGCTACAGGGGATTTAAGTCTTGAAGACTTCAAGGATACACTAAAAACCATGAACATTCAGCATGATAACACGGGTTCATGAGGAATTAATCCCTGCATAAACCAACCTGAAACTTTTTTTGGGAAAAAAGGTATAAATCCCACCTTCAGGTTAACACTTTAATCCTTTACCTTCAGCATGCAATCACTGGTGATGTATTTTTTGTAGTTAAACTGAAAACATTTACCATTCACTTTAAAACATGGACTATCGACATTGGCAGCATCTCACTCAAGTTCTCCACAAAACGTGTCCCAGTCAGTTAATCTAATAAACTTTCACATAAAATGAACACTTTCTCAGCATTGTCCAGAGTCATTAATCCTGGCATGGCCTCCCTAAGTACAAGTAGTAAAACATGGATGCCATGACCGAGCTGTGAGCTGACCGTGTTGTGCTCTACGTTCCCATTCTCCAGAGCTGGTTATTTTTCAGCTGGCTGAGTTTTAGATGTGAACTAAAGTGATTAATAAATGAAAAGGCTCTTATCATCCATTCCTGTGCTCACCGTCCCCGAACAATTTTGCCCTGCCACTTGCCAAAGGAGCTGTAACAGCTCATAGCATGTGCTTCACCACTTCATGATCAAAATTCTTCATTTGCCTAATAAGGGCAAGACCCATTTCTTTTCCACAGGAATGGACGTGGGGAAGGAGAGAACACCTTGGGACTAACAAGCACCGTGATCAGAAAATAAAGGCGTGCTGCTCTTTTGAGGCTGCTGTTTACACTGAATGGGCTCCACGTCAGATTTGTCCCCTTTGAGTTCCAGTGAGTTGGTTGCAGTGCCAGCCTGGCGTGTCTGAAACGCTAATTGTCTTGTTTCCATTTCACACATCATCATCACAGTAACATTTCTGGAGCTGGAAGACAAATGCCACTTTGACTGGAAGGCAGAACTAAATGCAGCCAGAGAACCTGCAAGTTTAGTGCCACTTCAAATAAGGCTTTTCCCTGGCCCAATAAAAAATTAAGACTCTGGCAAAACTGCAACCCTAGGCTTTGGTTTAAAAACTATTGTTTTAAAACAAGGGCTTTTGTCTAAATGCTCACAATATATTTAGGAGTCTGCTTGTACCTCACAGTCACATAAATGCCTCTTTCACTGATGAAGCGCAGAGAAGAAATCAATGTGTTTTAAAATCTAGTGTTCTGGCATTGTCCTGCTCCATTGCTTCAGCAGAGGGTTTAGAAGTTGGTCATGGTATTCCCTGTATGCAGATGGTTCACTGGCTGCAGGGAACTAAAGGCATGGAGTGTTTAGAGTTCCTGACTCGAATTTCCCTTGTGACAAAGCAATATCCCTACAGCCATTAGTTTTGTACCTTAAGGACACATTATTCACCCCAGTGATAGGAAAACACAGGCCGACTCCTCAGCTGGTGTCATTCCAGTAGGATAAATGTGTTGATTTACATCAGCTAAAGCACTGGCCTCGGGAAATTATTGCTCTAGGCATCAGATTTGATGGACTTGATGACTCAGGGAGCTCTCTTGGGAATGACAGAGGAGGCAAAATTGAACCAGGATTTAAGAAAAAGGTCTCATGGCCACATGTGCAGGGTTTTTTTCAGAATTTAAAGGAAAAGGCCATCATATTTTATTTCCTATGGTCTGGCCTCTCTGTCCTATGAAAGTTCCCCTCTCCATAGCTCAGGCACAGCTCTCACTTTCCTTTCTCCCATCAATAGCTAATTCCAAGTCCAGCTGTGTCCTGGAAGAGACAGGGAAGGTGTGAAGCCAAGCTTTATCAGGCCAGGAGAGAGGGGTTTTTTTCCCTGCTGCTGAGATAGAAGCAGCTCAGATGAAAAATGCTGTCCTTTGATGCCATAGCACACATTTGGATATTGGCCAACTCCCAAAGGGTGTCCTTGGATGACTTTGCCATTGTCTCTCTGTTTCTCCAGGCCCATAATAATGCTCATCCATCATACATAAATAGCCAGAACCAAAGTGAGCTGGTGATATACATGTTGCTGATCCAAATCCTCAGCCTAAAAACGGTGCTCTGTCCCCCAGCAGGTTTTTCAGGAGGTATAATATTTGGGGAGGGTTCAGCAGTGTTTTGTGTCACACAAAATAACTCTCTATAAATCACAGTTTACTGAAAAAGCATCCTTTGCTGCTGCAGCCACTGTATGAAGCCATTGTTAAAGACAGAAAGCTTGTCAGGGCGGAGCTAAAAATTTTATTTCACCCTCAACAGTCTCAGCTGCAGCTCTTCTGGCCCCATAACAAAAGTGAGGCGAAAGAGTGCATAAGGGGAGACCAGAAGTGGAATCCGATTGTGAGCAGCAGCTCCTTTGTCCTTCCACAGGCCCCCTTGTCTTGAACCACCCTGCTTTCCTCACTGCCCAGGAATTACAGTGCCCAAACCCACAGAGGGGAAAGGACCAGGCCCATAAGCTGGTTTGGCTTTTATTATCTGCTCCTAATCTCCTGCTGGTTCCCACACAGGTTTTGGAGTATCGATCACCCCACAGCACAGGCTTCCAATGAACAATGGATCCGTGGTTAATGAGTCCCAGTGACTCCACTCACCTCACTCGAGCCCTTGGGGTGAGAAAGTGAAGTGCTCCTGTACCAGCTCAAGTGACTGCTCACCATTTCCTTAATATTTCATCTCTTTGTGTTTGGTAGTTTGCCTTCTGCTGAGCTAATGTTTGTTTTTCCAAAGGGTGGTTATTGTGGTAAACTGATAGCAGACCAGCAGTGTGGGAAATGAGATTTCATCTCCTGTACTTCAGTGCTTCATCCAGGAAGGCAAGAGGGAGCCCATCTGAGAGCTTTCTTTGTCCTTCAGAAGGACAATACCTTGTTGCTAGTGCAGTGCTGATGGCTGTCACTCGTTGATTGTTTCTGAGTCTCTCTCACCAGTGATTTTCCATTCTTTAGATTCCATGGGTTTTTTTCTAAAGGAGAAGATACCTCCTGAACACATCAGCATCTTCTGCTGTCGTGTGGGTATTGGGACACCAAGATCTCTGGAAGTGTGATTCTTTGCTGTTTGCTCATCTTATTCACACCCTTAAGCAGGTTTTACTTTACTCACATAAGTAATATTAGAGAAAATTATGGGATTTCTTGAGGTGAGAGCAGACTAGACCCCATTTGTGTGTTTGTGGGCCTCTGCCACCCAAAACTGTGGGAGAAAAGTGTCCTTTAACTTTTGCAGTTGTGGAGAGCAGATGGTTGTTAACAGTTAATACAGCTCTCTAAGAATGGCTTCTATTCTAATCTTGCTGACTAATCTTTCTTCTCCTAAAGTTTTAATCTTGCTTAAGGAATAAATGTGTGATATTGTGCTAGAAAAGCCAATCAACTGCCCAGGCTCTAGCTGGGAAGCAATGTGAGTTCCTCTTTGTACAAGCTCTTCTCAAACGTGATTGTTTCCCCAGTGTCAAATTCCATGGATTTTAGCAGCTGAATGGGTACAAAATTTGACATGGTCAGAAACGTGTGCTTATAAAAACTTATTACCGTTGAATAGCCGGTGCATTCCTGGTGCACTCATGTGCAAAGTGCCCTGGGAGGGAGCTGGCTGGCAGCACCTCTGGGCCTCATTAGCACACACACGCACTCATCCCAGCCCCCTCCCGAGCACCGTTCCCGCTGCCGTTCCCATGTTCCACGGGGAGGGGATGCATGAGGCCGGTGCCCGGCTGTCCTCAGCTAACCCTTGGGGCTGGCCGAGGTGGGTCAGTGCCACAGCTCAGCCAAGGCAAGCCCTGGGAGCCAGGCAGCTCCTGAGGGCGAGAGCTCACGTGCTGGGAATTACAGCCGTGGAGGTTCTGAAGGGAGAACGAGGTTGGGCAGAAGCAGCAGGTCTTGTGACCCTCCAGCAGACACTGCTGTGGGCAGCTCGGGGGTTGTGCTGGGCACCTGCACACGGGTAGTTCCTGTCTCTGTAACGTGTTCCACGGGGATGATAATATCCAGCAAGGTGCCAAACACGGAGTGCACGGCACAGCCAGAAATGGAGCTAAGGGGCTCAGGGGCAGGTCACGCAAACCTGGGCAAAAAATGGCAGAAAGTGTCAGCTGTCCAGCCTTGAGTCTGTTTGGAAGCCTGTGCCACTGTAACCCAACCTTATGGCACTGAAACAAGTGGGCGAATCCATCACGGAATCACAGAGTGGTGTGAATTGGGAAAGACCATAAAGCTCATCCCAGCCATGGGCAGGGACAGGTTCCACTAGACCAGGTTGCTCCAGGCCCTGTCCAACCCAGCCTTGGACACTCCCAGGGATGCACAAAGCCATGGGCTCACACTACACACAAGTAGCAGATTAATGTGTATACAGCAGCTTTAACAAAAGCTGCTTCCCTCTCACAAGCTGCTCCACTGACAAGGCCTTACACTACCAAAACTTCTTTCCCTGGATTAGTGCTACCCCTAGACTTAGAGACAAATCTCACAAGTTATTTGGAAGAGTTGAAATAACAAGGTTTTTGTGGGGGCTGTGGGGGGGGAGGTTGAGCACCAACACTGAGCACATGGTGCCTTACCCAGTTCCTCACAAGCTTCTGCCTGGAGTAGAGCAGTTTAGCTCAGGCAGAGGGAACTCTGGTCCTCCTGCCACACCTGGGAATGATGGTCATCATAGGATCTCTTTCCCTGCCTCTTTCCACTGAAAAAGGGCCACAATATCCTCTCTGGGTGGAAAGACATCAGAGGTGAGAGCTTCTGGGGATGGATGAATAAATAAGAGCAGTTGCAAACAGAGAACTTGAATGAGAAAGCCAGACTTCTTTATGAATATTCAAATAAGGACCAGGGAAACTTCCCTGGGCACTGAGTGTTCCTGCAAATCCAGTTCTCATCTACTTGGCTTTAAAGACTGCACATCAACTTTTCTGAGGCCTATGTGACCTGGGTGATTAAGTCCAACTGGTGTCATGTTAGTGGAGGCCACATTTCTCAACACATTGATTCTGATAAGATATTAATTAGAAATAAAACAGCCTGAAGGTCACTGTTTTTAAAACGGAAAGTTACAGTTTTTCAGCTTAAATTAGAATTTTGTTATTTGATTTGATTTTAGTCGTTGAAGTTATCTCTGGGAATTGCCAAAATGAAAAGTTTTTGAAACAAACCATCTGGATCAAGTGCAAATATTTTTTAACATCCAGTGACCTGAAAATCCATTTTTCACTCAGCTCCAGTTACTAATAATAACAAAGAATGCAAAATATCTTTCTCCATTAGAAATATGATCAGCAATCACATCCATTCCTTCATGAAAATTCTGCCTCACCACTTCAGTTTTCCCAGGAGCTTAATATACCCCTTGGACTACTAAGTAAAAGTCTTAAAGGGGGGATTCTGGCAAGGTTCAGCTCTATTTCACCAGAAGACAAAAAGTCAAAACAAGCCCAAAGATTATAAGGGATGTCATTCAGAGGTGGGATGAGAACTAAATTGCTCCACATTCAAGCACAGCTTTAGTTTGAAAAACAAGAGCAGGGCATCATTATTTAGCCATAGTGGGGGTTCCAAGTGGCAAGAACAAGGCTGCTTCCACATGCAGGTTAGATGCAGTAAAGGTTGTTGATCTATAAAAGACAGCAAAGGAGGAATAGTTTAAAAGAGATGAAGCTTTTAATTTGGACATTTTTAAAGCAGAACACATTGGTTTGGGTTTAGGTGCTTTTTTCATTTCAAAGTTCACCTACATGTATTTTACAGGTCAAGTAAAACTGGTCACTTCAACAGAAGCCACTAATTTTTTTTCCATTCTGTTTGTCTTGCCACAGTTTTGGTACAGGGGCCACAAGAACTGGTTTCTGTACAGAAGCCACCAAGCCAAGAGTATTAAATGTTACATAGTTCTATGTTCTTAAAGCTTTCCATGTATTAAAAACTAGTATTCATGCCATGGTCAATACACTGTGAGTAAATAAATCCTGTAAATCCAGGTGAACAACCAAACTGCTGACACTTCCTGTTCCGAATGTGTATCACCTACACTCCCCCCAAGCCAGCAACACACATATATCCAGATACACAGAAAGACAAAAGGAATTTTAAAGACCCCAGGCAACAAAATTCTTCCTCTGGTCTCCTCCTGCCCCAGGGTCTTTGGGTTTCCAGCATTTTTTATCCCTGGCCGCTGTTGGTTTTGGCAAGAGCAGTAATACCACTAAGAACTTACAGGCCCTCTGTTCTATTCCCAAACTGATTTAGCTAAGTTAAACCAGCAAAAAAAGAAAAAAAATACCCCTCACCTCCTTATCAGCTGGAATTTCCACTAGTACTCAAGGGACAGAGGAAACCAGCAAGCACACTACAACCCAGCAGGAAATATTTCTGACCATGATTAATGCTTCCTTTAGCTGGGGAACAGAATCCTTGCAGGTATTTGGGAATCCTTGGAAGAGTTCCATTTACTACTCTCCAGGCCATATTTTGCTATGAAAACCTTATTACACAACAGAAGCATTAACAGATTCAGAGTAAAATAAGAAAAGATGCATTATCCTAGAGATCTGGAGAACAGGGAGGGGAAAAGTTAAGAAAGGCACACAGGGCTTTCCTTTCACTCCGTGTGATTATGTTGTGATAATGCCTGCTACAGACCTGTCCATCACTCGTGGGCTCAGGTCACAGGAGCTCTCTGACCCGACCAGCTGGGTGACACAAGCCAAACAATGACAAATTCAGCTTCAGTTGCTCTTGCCAGAAGGATCTCAGGGTTGCTTGTTGAGCAGCTATGAGACAACCACACTCTCTTTTTGTCCATCCTCTCTTTTTCTTTTTTTTTTTTTGGCTAGGGAATTTGCAGGGATAGCTACAGAGCTTGGAAAGGCTCGGTCTCTCGCACACAGAAAGGTGTATTCATTCCACTACTTTGTTAGGAATTACTTTAAAGCTTTTCTCTGGCACAATAAACCTGCCCTGCCCATTTCTGGGTAATAGCAGGGAGCCTGGCAACACTGGCACTCAGCTCCAATGGCCACTGGAGTCATTCAGCCATGGGCACGATGGAAGATAATGTTTTTATGGAAATGGCAGGATACTGCCAGCATTTTCAACTCAAATATAAGCAGACTCACTCTGGAAGGCTGAAGACTCAACAGCTAACCAAGGACATTTGACTGAGGATTCTGCTTGGTCTGCAACTGGTCATCAAAACTACAAGGGCACACTGCAGCCCCCTGTGAATTACAAAGAGGGTTTAAACCCAGGGTGACTCAGGAAAAATTAAGATGGCATGCAATTTATCCCAACAGAATTCAGCTTGTGGCATCAAATTTTTTTCCCTATGCCACTGACTGACCTTCTGTAATACCCTCAAAGGCAGAACATCTCAGAGGACAGCATTGTCACACCCTGTCCCCCTCAGGCCCTCAGGGGTCAGTGACTCAGTGGGAGCAGGGCCACAGACTGACCACTTGGGGTCATTTCTCATTGCCTTCCCACATCTCCCATCCCAAGGGGTGACGCAGTCTGACCTGTTAAGCTGATGAGAGCTGACAAGATCCCAGCCCAAGAAGAACAGCAGATGCTCAGCCTGGTTCTCTTCAGCTCTGGCCAGCACAGGAACCTTTTGTTTTAGCAGCTGATGAGATTCACAAGGAGTTCTAGAGACACAGAGACACTCAAGTGCACTGACTCTTGCTTCTAACCTCAAGCTTCCATTGCTGTGCCTGTGGCTCACTCTCTACCAATCTCCACCAAACACTGATACAAGCTAAAAAAATCCCATGCCCCTGGTAGGCAAGGAAACCTCAATGCAGTTGGTTATTAACACCCAAAGCCTGATTAAATCCCACAGATGAAGGTTCTTCATAGATATTCTTCTGTATAGCACCAGTCTCTTAGAAACCTTGGATGTTCTGTGTACAAGTTTCTCAGCTCAGGCCATACAGAGCACATTCTCCCCACAGCCCTGCTGCCCTTCTACGCTGGCCATGGGGAAATAGGGACTGAAGCACTTGCAGTTCTCGTGCCTGAGATTTATAAGCTGCTACTCCAAAGGCCTGGGCTATCACTCAGTCTGCACAGAGGGAAGAGTGATTTTGGGATGTACCCTTTTGTGAACAGGTGCTGCTGGTAGGCCAACATGTGTTGCTATATTAGAGGCAGATTTGGGAAGAAGTCTCCTTTTCCCAAAGTAGAAGGAACTGTTAACAAATTGGAAATCCCAAGTTTTCCAACTGGGAAGGTGTGTTGCTAAGGGGGCTCCTGCAGAATGGCACAGGGGGCTGTGCTGTTGACCAAGGCAGGAGCACAAAAAGGGCCTCAGGCTGGAAAAAGGGGCTGCTTTGCAGTCTTGGGCAAGAATAGGCCAGGAGTTCCTCCTTCCCCTGTCTGTGGCTGTGCTTTTGGGCTGATAAAAAGGGTAAGTTGCCCCTGATGAAGCTGTGATGGAAAATTAATCCTCTCCAACAATAGCCCAGTGCTAAGAAACATCCATGGGTCTGGCCAGGAGAGAAAGCAAGGACCCTTTCTAAGGGCATTTGTTTCTCCATCAGTCTTTTGTGGTGTCTTTCCCTCTCACCCACCTCCTTCCCTGCTTGGTTATTCCAGCAGTAGTTTGCACGGGCTGTTTGCAGAGACAGAACAACAACAGAGGTCTGCTTGGAAAGCCAGCAGAAACCTCTTAGCTTGAGATCAGAAATGTGCAGAATCCCCTAGGAACAAAAATGTTTGAACTTGCCTCCCCAAAAGTGTTGTATTCATTGACTTGCAAGCAGGGGGAACAGCCGTAGTAATTTAACCTAGGGAAGAGTGCCAACAACTTATTTAATTGCAGAGTTGGTGCCAACAACCCCACAATACAACTATTAATACCAGTCTGCAGTACAAGACTAATTCTACTAACCTTTTGCTGTTGCCTTATAGTCAGGTCAGTGGCTGCATCCCTTCTGTGCTGACACTATTCAACAAACACTGGCAACTGCCTTTAAGCCAACACGAAATGGAGCAGGGCAGGAGGGAGGGAAGTGTGGGATCATTGAGAAAATGAAGATTCCCCCATACACACCCCTGGCCCCACCCCTCTCTGTCCAAATGTTTCACATTTCTTTCTCCATGTCAAGCCTCTCTCTTGAAACTGGAAATGTGTCTTGCCATGTATTTGCCCCTGGAAAACAGCCAGGTCTTTGGTCTGAATTCCATCAGCTCATTTTCCAGTTTCTATGAGACTGCATTTGTGAAATGTGGGTCTCTCTCAGTCCACTGGCAAGATGGTCATCAATCAATGTATGAAAACATGAGGTCTAACATTGGGGACCAATCCACTCTTTTAAATGAAACATTTGTTCAAAGAATACATATTTTTACAGAAAAAAATAAATAGCGATAGTGGATCCAGCACTACTGCAAGTTTTCAAGGGCACGATTATTCCAGTGATTAGATATCATTGTGGACATGAAATAATTCATAAACCCCAAGCAGCATCACTCTTGCATGAGGCAGTAAATTCCCTGGTGCATTTGCAGACTCACCCTGGCTTTACTCTTCCCCCATTCCCACATTTGGGGTTTTATTCTTACATCTCCTAACTGTATCAGAACTCTAAATTCCAGCCACCTGGAAGCAGATTTCTTTATTATACTCATATAGAGCATTAAAAGGGTTGTAGCTTGTAACTGTGTCCTGCTGGCATTACCACGACAGAGAAAATAAATAGTGTTTACAAGATGAACCAAGAAAAGACTTCCCTATGGCTGCAGTGGACACTCTTTCTCAGGAAGTCTGTAGCTCTCCACAGGTGTTGGGAAATTTTCTGACTCCCCCTGATGCCACAAAGCAATTCCCAGGAGACTTCAGCTCAACAAATGTTCAGAAAACCCCCCAGTCCTGCTACAGTGGCTGTTAAAACCCGGTATCTCTTGGATCTCTGCTGGCTGGGGCTGAAAGCATTGGAAGGGCGGATATGGGCAGGACATTGCCGCTTACAGCATCGCTGCAGAATGTGTGACTGAATCCCGGTGGAACACGGGAACCATGGCATTTGTCAGCCAAACTCCTCATTCATCCGTGCTTCGGAAAATCCCCATTCTCGGGGGAGAATAGGGAATGGCTTTCAGGCTGGCAGATTATCTGGAGAGGTCTGTGGGAACTGCAGAACGCTGCACCTGCCTGAAAAATGGCACCAACTCAGCACAAGACGTTTCCAGAGGGGAAAGTTAATATATGGGAGGAATGCACATAAATCCTGTTATTTCTTAATGGGATTTGGGAGCTTATTTTTCACCCCGTGCTTTGAAATGTATCCCACAGCCTATTCTATTAATGAATTTAAGCACAGTGATTTTCTTATCAGCAGGAATCATTCTTCACTGGGGTTTGATTTTTTCTTGGTGGGATTTTTTAATGCAAGTGTGAAAAATTAATATTATGCTTGAATACCAGTTAGGATGTTAACAAGCTGTGTCCTGGATAAGCTGCTCTTGTTCTGTTCCTGTTGCCCTTTTCCTAATTTCAGTTGACTAAGAAACCTGGAATCATTTATTTGTTGGTTGGGTTTTTTTTAGATTTAAGCAGTGTCTGGCTGAAAACAGTAAGAACTAAATTCTATCTCCAGCTCAGCCTTGTGAATGAGCAGACACCTGGGAAGAGGGTTTTTTCCACCTCTCAGGTGTACTCAGGTAGAACTGATGGGTGCCAACATCTTTCAGGGTTCCTGGCACTGTCCTTGGACGCTCTCTGCTGCCACCAGATGGGGATCTGCCCAAAGCTTTGGGAGCACACAAATGAGGGACAGAGATTTTGTGCCTTGGCTATCTATTTTCAAAGGCCTCTGGACACTGTTTCTTTTACCATCAATGTTTGTTGGAAAGCAAATTATGGTTCAGCCCCTTTTCACTTTCAAAGATCCCTTCCAAGTCTCAGTAGTTCACAGAATTTTCCGAGTTGGAAAAGACACATAAGGATCATTGAGTTCATCTCCTGGGCCTGCACAGGACACCCCAACAATCCCACCATGGGCCTGAGAGCATTGCCCAAATGCTCCTTGAATTCCAGCAGGCCTGTTCCAGTGCCTGACCACCCTCTGAGTGAAGAACTTTTTCCTAATATCCAACCTAAACCTCCCCTGTGTCACTGCTCAAATAGTTCCAGCACAGTAGATCCATGCTGGGCTCATGCTCCACAATTCTGAGCTCCACCACAAGCTCCTGAAGGAAAACACTAATGAAATTTGAGATGAGATCAGCTCAACTCCAGCCTTATTATTGATGATGGGATTTTTCCTATGCATTTGGCTCCCAGAAAGTGTGGGAAAGGTTGAATTTCACAAGCCATCACCTCTTTGGCACAAACACTGATTTAAAGAGTGCATTCCCTGGGTCTCATTTTAGGATCAGTGTAAACCTTAACTGTGGCTATACCTGCTACAGCCAAGTGAACAAGTGTCTACGGCATTTTTCTGTCTAATCTTTCATGTAAACTAAAGCCAAGGCAGGATTTACAAAGGCTCCTTTCCTTAACCCAAAGGATTACATGTTGTGTTTAATCACACTGAGTTCATCTCTGTCCAAATATTTCTTCTCTTACACGTTTTTGTGACTTTGAAAGACATGATAAGTCTCTAACTCCTGTGGCTGCAATGCATTGGTGGAGACCTGATCTTTCATGCGGATTTGGGGCAAAACTTGGCAGCTTGGGTTGATGTCTGGTAAGGAGGGAACTCTAAAACATGACTGGACACCTGTCCCCAGCCCTTCAGGGGGATGATTTTTTTCATAATTTCCTTTCAGATGCACTTCCATGAAAGTGGCATCACAGAGTTGCCTGTGCACCTTGGGATTCAACCCTGCTGATCTTCGTCAGTAAGGACAATTCCCTGTAGTCGGAATCATTGAGATCCAGCCCAGCCCAGCTGGCACTGCCCCTGCAGGAGTGTGAGGAGCTGCCCCTGCCCCTGCTGGTGCAGCAGCCGTGCCCAGCAGGGCCCTGCTCACGTCAGGCTGTGGGTTTGTCCGTGGTTGCTAATTCAGTGCTGTGGAAGTGAACAGAAGTCTTTTTGTGCCGGAGAACGCTCGGCAGCCTAATGGAGGGGCTGACAATAGAAGCCTTTTCATCCAGCAGCTCCCTGGCTTTAAGAAAAGGTAGGCAATCCTGTCCCTTGTGCTGGCATCAGCAGTCTTTGGAGAGGCCCTAATGTGAGCCCTGAGAAACCAGGAAGGGTGGTGAGGAACTGCCTCCTGCTTTCTGTGACAATTACAGCGTCTGCAACATCCAGATTCCCATGTTGTCTGGGATCAGGCATCTGCCTGTAAGCTGACGCAGTTAAATAGCAAGAGGTCAGCATTCGGGCCATCTTTACAGACTATTCTTGCTCTGTTCTTCCACCAAAACCCTCACATTTTCAAGGCCACAAGATCCATTCCTCTGGCCCTAAATGCATAAGCAGTGCAGAGTGCTCTGCAAGAAGGCGTGAGCATAACAATGGCTTTGAAAGGGAAGCCTTCCCCAGCCCACTCACAGGATATGGGAAGATAAAGAGTGAAAAGGGGTGGTTTTTTTTTTTTAAATGTTAACGACACAGAGGCCCCAAGCTATTCTTCAGCGGTGAGGGGAAAAATCAAGTCCCTACAGACAAGAACAAGGGTTGAAAGAAAAAATAAAAATAAAAAAATAAATAAATCACAGGAGAAGTCACTGTGCTTCTGGCTCAGTTTCATGTCCCCATGCCCGGGGCCAGTTAAGTCTCTCTGCCAGCTTCAGAGAAGCCTCTCTAACGTGAGCACTGGCTGTGGCTTTTGTGCCTCCAGCCCTACAAAAAGGGTAACAGTTCCTAAACTGCCATTTGTCACACCAAGGGATACAGGAAACAGATGCAAAAAGCAACTTTGCCTGTCAGTGCATAAGATAATTTAGTTTTGTTTATGGGCACTCTGGGCATTCAAGTGGGGAAATCAATGGGCTGCTGGTGCTGGGACAACACTGATTCCCAGTGTTCTTATCAGAGGCAGGGATAAGTGTCTGTGGACCAGCTGGCTGCCGAGTGGCTTTTTGGGGTTTGCTTTGTCAAGAATGGTGAAACAATTCTCATTACATGTCACTAAGTGCTCTGTGAGCTCCCCCAAGTGAGGGGAACAAACCCCCATGACCAAAAATATCCAAGCCTTGTGGAAGACGGCTGGATCCAGCCCCTGCAAGCACCGACTGCTGTGCATTGCAGCAGAGCTTGGGTCAGACTCCTGACGAGGCTTAAACACCTTATAAAAATTCCAGATTATTTCTCAGGCTCTGTCCCAAACTGTTCCTATTATTATCAAACTTTTATTGCTTCCTACATCCCTGCTGAGAGGTAAACCTCAGTTTGGCAGGAAGTCCCTGTAAATGCCCTGCCCTTTTGAGTGAAGGGAACCCATGAACTCCAGCACAGCATGGGAAAAGTGTTCCCACACAGCCACTATCCCAGAGACGGAACACTTCGATGCTTTAATTCCTAGGCAAGAGAAACAACTCCTTTGTTGGCATTACCAACATACAGCTCATAAGGGGTATTTCAGGGGCCTACAACAGCTAGAACTGTTCCAAAGGTTTGAGTGTAGTAAGGAGAAACAGCCTGTAGAAATACCTCCCCTGGCTCCAACATGGTTGAGATTGATTAACATGAATTACCTGAAGTTAAAAACTCTTAGAGAAAATTGAGAGGGAATGAACACCTCTCTTACCAGTTTGCCTTTAATGCCTAGAACAGTCAGGGCTTTCATTTTTGCAATACTGGTCTTAGAGCCCAGGGCAAGCCAAAAAAGTAATTTGGAAACAGAAATCTTGGGTTCCTTCTGTGTATTATCATGGTTTTGAGGTCACAGGAAATTGGATCTAATCAAACACTTGGTATCACCTGCAATCACTTTTGTATTTCTCACGTAAGTTCTAGTTCCAGGTGAAGAAATTGCTTGTTTAATGAGATTTCCACTGTGGGCAGATCTCCCCGAATCTGGGCCAAAATTACATGGTTCTAAATTACTAAACAGGTATAATAAAAAATCAGAAGTTGAACAATAACATCCAACATCTGGAAACAGATGCAGAAGTGGCTTCAGGGGGCTCAGATTCTCCTGTTTCTGAAACATTAGCGACATATTGATGATACTAAGTTACCTTTTAAACGCCAATGTGATTAAGTACTAAAACAAAACAAGTAACAGTGGTGTTTTAAAAAAAAAAAAAAAAAAGGAAATTAAAAACCTGAGAACCTTCTTGCCAGAGGACTATTGGATAATAGGTTGCTGTCAATCTTTCATTCCACAGAATCAATAAAAAAGGGAAAATACACCGTGTTAATGTGCAATTTCTGACACATGGTCAGCATTTCCAGATTTCTTTCCATTGAAAATCAGTATGTTCTTTTTAAATGCCCTACATAATTCTACAGCTTCATGTAATGAGTTATATAAATTCAGTCCAGAAACATGGTAGAAAAAAGTAGACTATAGGGAATGTCAAAGCAGCTTCCCACCTGGAGAGGGGAAAATGGGGGTTGGATGTTAGAAGTTTAGAGTCTGCTCTACCTCCAGCAAAGTAAACTACCAAGAGACCTGTGCTGAGGACTTACCTGCCATGAAACTGTTTCAGTATGGGTTTGTGTTTCCACAGGTTAAAAAGGAAGAGGATTAGCATAAAAAGGTCGTGTGTTTATCTACTGGAATTCACATCAGCTGCACAACCAACACTTCTGACAAGTTGAGTTAGGCTGGGCTGCATGATGTGCTGAGCCAGCAAAGCTCTACTAGTGTGTTTAACTGCAAGTCTGCCCCTCTGAGCACTCAGCCACACTCAGCCCCCAAAACCAGCCTGTCCTTGTGCCCAGGGCACAGCAGTACATCTGAACAGCAAAGAGAGTTTGACTGAAAGGCAGCAAAAAATTTGTTCTTATTTTGAAGGCAATGCTGAAAAAATAATAATAATAATATATATATATATATATACACACACTAAGAAGTTAAAGCTCTGGTAGTTTAGATCTCTAAACCAGCACTTTCTACCAGCTGAGAATACAGGTGTGGTTTTTGCAGTTACACTCCCAAATGTTGCTTCCCTTGCTTTTGGGTAAAATCTTGGCGTGCTATTGGTAGAAAAACGTGTCTCTCTGAAGAGCTGCCCAGGGCTGTGAGATCCAGTTTTTGTGCATGTGGGCCTTGTGTAAATTCACTCCTCTTGGTTTTGAACTTCTATCACAGCCTTTGGTCTGAAGCTGGGACACATCAACACTGGTGGGTCCCAAATGAGCAGCAGCTCCAGATGGCTAGAAAGAACTACTGTATTCAAACAGATCTGTTGCCTGTCTACTGTTCAATAACAATACATCAGTGTTACTTTGTTTTAAGTCCTGTCGCAAGCTCTCATGGGCACCAGCTTAGGTATTTGCTGAAATGTACGATTTTATTTACACTGAGGCCATTTAACACCACTCAGTCAATGCAAATAGACAGTTGAGTGGACATAAACAAAATGTATTTGCAAACAGAATGGGGAGCTGAAACAGTAAGAAAACTTCTTAATCGTGAATGATCAGAAATTAAAAACTGGCATCCACATTTTCTGATATTTATATGTCATATTATTTAGAACTGTTATTGGATCATTCCCAGTATGTGATCTTTAATGGTCCCTTTCAACCCAAAACATTCTGTGGTTCTCTAAGCACTCTTGTAGAGAATTTAACCTGTAACATAATTCGATTTATCATTTCCCCACAGTTCCTCACTACTTCCCAGTACAATCAGGTGAAGAATGCTGAATTAGCTAAATGACTAACATGCAATTAATTCTGAAGAGCACGTAGAGAATTCAAGCACAAGAGGAATTTCTCAGCTGAAACTGGAAACCAGGAAACTGGAGCTGCCTGGATTCCAGAAAGCACAGCTTTCACATGCAGCCATTCTCCAGCTCTGCATCACCCATGCATGAATGAAACACTGAAATGCTGACACTGATGCAGGGACTACAAGGGGGGGGAAAAAAATTAAAAAAAGGAAAGCCCAACCAAAAAAAAAAAACCCAGCCCATTTTTATAGTGTTGTTTCATGGAAAGCAGGCACAAGTCATACAGCTCCCAGTGGCACTATGCACACTCCAGACATGTTTGACATTAAGGGGCCTGGTTGTTGTGGAAACCAAATCCCATAGATTAATTAATGTTCAGCAGCCAGAGCCATCTCTCGTCCTCTCCATCTCCCTGCCCCCAATTAAAAAAAAAAAAAAAAAAAAG
>VXBA01003194.1:349293-373867 GCA_013399895.1 Serilophus lunatus
AAAAAGGGTGGTGGTGCTGCTGCTTTTTACATCACAGAGGAATGTCAGAGAAAAAAAGAAACTCTTTCCTCACAACTGCAGAAGACTGCCAGGAGCAGTGAACAGCCTGGGTTAGTCCCTCATGTTTATGAAATGAAAATTATAACACCATTTCAGTGAACCTGCTTTTGCTTCCTGTGCCTGTGCCAAACTCTCTTCAAAAAGGCCCTGCAAGGAAGATATTATGTGACATTTCTAATGTCTTCTTATGATGAGAGGGACTTTTATGGAAGTCCTCCTTTTTTTGTTTTACTTTTAACATGTAAATGCCCTAATCACAACTAATTTATTTCAGTGATTGACAGGCTCGATGTGAATGTGTTTGCACAGGGAGCTGCAAATTGGATTTGACTCTAGAAAGCAGAACACAGATGACACAAGACAAATACAGTTATAACCCACTGGAGGCAAAACTTCAGAATTACCTAAATCCTATTTTTAGAACAGTTTTAGGGCCACAGGTCAAACATATTTTAGATATTTCTAGATTCAGTTTGATGCTTTTGAAAATCCATTGTTTTCAGCATCTGCATCTGGAGGTACCTGGGTGCTTATAACAGATGAGTTCTGTTGAGAATGAGGAACTCCCTCCCCATTTTTTTCCCCTCAAAATACCCTTTGAGTTCTGCTACTAGTTGCCTGCTGGCAATACTCAATCATTAAAGAATAAAAATCTTGATGGTGTACCATACTTACTACACATTTAGTAAGTAGTAGAGAGTATATAGGGTGAGCAAAGCACTAGGACAGCACAATATATACACTTACCAAGTAGGTCCAGAGTATTTGCAAGAGTGTTTCACAGGTACACTGTTAATTAGTGAGAATCTCATCATGTGACTGGCAGCACCCCCTTCCTTCTCACTTCAGGGGTGGTGGGGATGATTACTCACCGTGCTCAGAAATGCCTTGACTTCATGACACAAGATCACCCCAAAAGAGTCCCCTACTCCACCCCAGTCATAGCAGTGAAATAAATGCAGCCAGTTTCTGCAAGCCAAAATACTTCCTGCGGGACAAAACGTGTGCTTGGATAACCGAACAACGCTGAGAGCTCTCCTGTGTTACTCAGAGACGCAGCTCCTGAGCAAACCTGCCGACTCGAGCAGGTGCTCGACACTTCTAAAAACCCTAAATACAATGTCAAGCATAACATTTCAGTGTTAACTTTTACAGCTCCTGCCCTGGGAGTCGGACACGGCTCTTAACCTGCCTGCGGCGCATGGAAAAATCAGAGGAGTACCTTTGAGATGATCAATGGCTCGCCGTGCTCCAGCCCTCCTTTCAGCGTGAATCCCCATGGAGCGCCGCCGTGCAGAAGCGCCTCCAGGTAGATGTATCTTCCTTTGTGGGTGATGCTGCACTCTGAGGGTGATATGCTGGTGTTAATATTGTCTAACATCCTCATCTGTCCTCATCTCATACTCAGGCAAACGCAAAACCCGCTCAGGCAATCACAGAACGGCCGAGTGGGAAACCAGATTCCCCTGAAGCCCCACCACGAGTCATCCCTGAATGCATGAAACGAGAGGAGTCTGAGGTGGAGAGATCTTCTTCAGAGCTAGAGACCAAGGTGACGGGTTAAAAACATTCCCATCCGCGTTTCAGCACGCTGCTTCTCCCTCAGCATTGCGGGCGCTGTGCCTTCCCCATTCCCAGGTACTCTGGGCATGAGAGCCTTGGAAAGAGTTCTCTTCCTGCCGCCGGTAGATTAAACTGCTGCTTTTAAAAATGTGGGCAAAAAAGGGGGAAAAAAAAAAAAAAACAGGAAAAAAAGAGAAAAAGTTTATAGATTTAAAAGCCCCTGGGCAGCAAATTGCCAAAATCCCAACGAATGCTTCATTTGTGATTGATTATCGGTCTTTTCTTCCTTTCTGCGTGCAGTTTACCATTACAATGGCCTTTTTGCCTCAGCCCACTGCACTAAAAGAATGGAAGCGTCTTCTCCCTCTCGAGCTCTCAGTTACTCTGTTCGCTTACTTCACAATTTTCTGACTTGTCAAAAAAAAAACAACAACCCAGGCTGGGGGAGGAGGAGAAAGTCCATTCCTAAAATCCTTCAGAAGGGTTTAAATTGTGAAATTAACTCCATACTCATTGGATTAAAAGGGGGGGGGGAAACGGCTATCGGGAAGACTGGAGAAGCAGGTGGAATGAATCCCTTGGGAAAAATGTTAGGATGAAAAGTGAACTCTTTTCAGTTTCAGTGCTCTCTCCGATGAGCTGCCAGAGCTGCAGCAGCTACTGCTGCTCTGAGGGAGGGTGAGGAAGTGAGGGGGAGAGGGAGAGAGAGCTGGGATTAAGGCAAGCAAGGCAGCGCTGCCCAATTGTGCACATCAAGCATGCAATTATAAAATGCAGTGTGCAAAAGCTGGGGCTCACCCTTTTATTATGCCCCCGGAAACCACCATCTTTCTATTGTACTTGCCAAGGAATTGTAACAATCCAAACTGCCGGTTGCTGAAAACACAATGGACCTGTTCCAAATCAGCTCAGTGGAGCACTGCTAATAATTCCACTCTCATCAGGCGTTTTGCCTCTGCATGGAGCCCAATAACTTCCATGGACATATTTCTTTTCCCCATTTGCACTGCCAGAAAAGGTCAATGCTTTCTCAGTACGTGGAATAACAACACGAAGGACTTGGGATACTTTTATTAATGTTAGGCAGTTGCATCCTGTAGGACATATCCATGTGGGGGCATCTGTTCTCGCATATGTGCACCTAGGCTTTTGGCTCATCACTCAACACATACCACTGAAGGTGTTTCAAACTTTTCCTAATTTTTAAGTGGACCTTGAACAGCACAATAGGAAGAGGAGCCCAGAGCCCACTCCCCTTCCTGCTGGCAGAGTTGAGTAAACACACAGTAGTGCCTTTGCCTCTGAGGCACCTGTGTTTCTGATCTTACAGTGCCTGGGATGTGAGCTATTCCTCCTTCGGGCTGTCAGGACCTTGTGTTAACAAAACCTTAATAAATTGTGGAGGAAAAGCTTTGGAGCTGAGACTCTAAATCCGGGAATCTTTGCATTTGTCCGTGCTGCCCCATTCCCGTTCCCTTTAAGATGCTACAGGTTTCCAGTGCCTTGTGTTTGCCCCAAGTGTCCCAGCTCTCATTCCCAATAGCCATGAAGAAGAGTGCAGAGAAGAGGCCCCTTGCTTTATTTTTCATGGTAGATGATCCTCAATCCTTGCTTATACTGAGCTTTGTCCCCTCGGCTTCCCTCCTCTCCCAGGGGCTGAGTTTTCATTAGCCTCACATCCTGGTCAGGCTCAGGAATTGCTATTATCCAGAACTCACCCTTTAGCCTGCCTCAAATCAGATTTCTGCAGTCTTGCACTCCTAATGTTTCACTGTAAAAACCCTCATTCCAAGGCACCACAAAGAGCAATTCATTTCCAACCCCTCCACAGCCCTTCCAGAGACAGGCACAGGCTCTGGGAGCTCTCCTGGGGCCATACCTCCTCCTATCCATAGCCAGCAGGGCTAGGATGGGAAATGGATATAATCTGTGTCCTTCCACAGCCCTAACAAAATGTGGGTCACTACACCTGTCTGCAGATACCAGATTTCCAGGCAGAGCAGACACGAGGTGTCCTGTGCCTGATGATTAACAGTTACCAAAATATTTCTGAGGTATGGTTTTGCTTCTTCTCCCAGCACTGTGATTAAATTCAGGTGCTGAATCCAACACCATTTTTGCCAAGAACTCCATTAAATTTGTCACCACTACAAGCACATCATTTTCCCCCCTTCCAAGAAACAGATTTCAGTGCTGAGCACAATTAAAACAAAATCGTCGTTCACTTACAATTCAAAGTATTAAATATAATTTTTTTGGTTTTTTTAATCTTGCCTCTGGCAAGACCTCCAATAGCTCAATAGATACTGCTGCTCAGATGGAGTACCTTAGCACTGTTTGCTACAGGAAAGGAATTCTTTTAGGAGGAATTCCTCTCAGGACAGAGCTGAGATACTCTCTGCTGGGGAGCAGAAGAGACCTGGGCTCAGAAAAGTGTTTTTCACACAGATTAATGTATTTGAACTGAAATTTTGCACAGTTTCAGTGTAAGAGGAAATAAATTTGGAAAAGTCATGTCAGAATCCTTCCTTTCATCGAGCACTACACTGCTCAAGCAAGAGAAATTGCCACTGATTTCACTTCTCGGAGTTCAGAATCAAACCCTGCATTTATCGTCAATAAAGGCATTGCCTCCTTGCTGGCAGCTGCTCTGACTTATCCTAAATTCCTTCCAAACAGTCCGGGTTTCTGTTGCGAATGAAGTTCCTCGGAGCAACACTGCCCCCGTGTGCTGAAACCACAAGCTGTCCCAGTTTCAGCTGATCGATTCAAACGCGAACATTTCACTAGTTAATACGTTTTTTTCTGTGCTTTTCCCGTTCAAAAAAGAAGCAGAATCTTTACTGAGTAATAGGAATGGTGTTAAAGTTCTTACCTGGGTCCCTGAGCTGGCAAGACATTAGGTCAGCTTAGAGGTAAACCTAGAAATCAAAGACAGGAAATTCAGCTCCTGAATTTTGTACACATCTCTCACTGCCTTTTTTTTTTTTTTGGCAGGGGAATTAAATATTAGGCTTAGCTTAAGTCTACCTGCTGCTTAGCTGTATCTGATAAGTTCAGAGGAAGCAAACTCACAATTCATTTCTAATGGGAAGTTTCATACAATAATGGGGGTCCTTGTACCTTTCACAGGCAGAGCCAACTGGGTGACTTGCTCATGGTCATACAGGAAGCAGGAATAGGATGAAAAAGGAAAGAAGTGCTTCTTTTTCCTTGCTCACTGCTATTCTCATAGAAGAACTTCTCTTTTTCTTCCAGACAGGGCTCTGTGTAAGCTGAGGAGTGTCAGGAATGTTAAATAATAGGCATCCTTCAGGCACCAGTGGGCCCAGCTTCTTCTTCTCCCCTGGAGTCCTGAAGCCATTCACCTAAATCTGCAGGAGAACGGAATAAAACACAAGTGTCAGAAGACACAACTCTCCTGGATCAGCTCAGATCCCTTTCAGAAGGGAATCATTCCCCCTTGGGGTAACAACTCCCCCAAAGGTTTATTATATTAAAAAATTAGAAACTAATAAATAGAAAATACGGCCTTTCTCTACTTACCTCCAATCAGCTTGAGGAGACTTTAACATATCCATTCTCTCGGGTCTGGAAAATGTCAGTATGGCATCTAAAAGAAGAAATTCAGGCCACAGAATAAGCTCATTTTCCTGGACAGGCCTGAGGTAAGAATGTGAAAAATCAAACAGAAAAAGGGAATGACAGAGATCTGACGGTGAAAGGAAACAACAAAGCCAAGAAACAGAAGTAAGCTGCGAAATCAATGAATCCTCATCCTTTTTGTGTTAGAAAAGGCACTTGTCTTTGAAGTCTGAAAAGAAAGAATTTTCTTTGGGGAACATGAGTCTCTCCATGTAATATTGCCTCCAGCACAAAAAAGCTCCAAGTACCTCAGTTCCTCAAAGCAAACTGGAAAGCAACAAGCCAAGGTGAGGAACAGATCCAACCCCTCAAGGGGAGCAAAAGTGCTGTCACAACTGAAGGATGTGAATTCAGAGCATCCGAACTTAGAGCTGCAGGTTTTCTTTCTGTAGCTGAATTTTCATCTCCCTGCTGAAAATAGAGTTTGGATCACAGTGCAGCACTGAAACCTTACAATGTTCCCACCACAAAAAGGACAATTCCTGAACAGTTCAAGCCACGATTAAAGCCCTTCACTCAGTCTGATATGGCTGGTGGGTATTTTAGTAGAGTCCCTGCTGGCATAAATTACTCCAATCCCTTCCACCAAAGCTCTATTCCCCCTACACGCCTCATAGTCCTCTCTCTTGGAGGAATGGATTATTTTAAACACAAGAAGTTTATATTTGCATCTTTGTGGCAAACCTCAGATTTTTCTTCCCAGAGGTATCCCCAGACAGGAGGAAAATTATTCAGGAATTAGATCCTAGGAGAGTTACTCTGTCTCCAGCCTGGAGCTGCTGTTCCAGGAGTGGCATCAGGAAGCACCAAAGAGCCTGGGCTGCTCCAGAGCTGGGCTCCCAGGAAAATCGGGACAAAAAAAAGGTACCTGCAGCCAGGACAGGTGGTGTTCCGCAGAAAGCACCTTGCCAAGGCCCTGATGGGGAAAAGAGATCGAGTTTCCCGCTGAAGCCAGGCTTTGAATGACACTTCGGAGGATAAATCATGTGCATGATCGGCTCCTGAGGGAGGAGTTTGTTCCCAAGGATACCGGACTGAGGGGCTTGGCAAGTTGGATTCCCAGCTCAGGCTGGAGCGAATGCGGGGTGGCCGGTGCTTCCCTCCTTTCCCAGCCCCACAGCCAGGAGCAAAACCTTAGGGCACCCTCCAAAATACAGGAGAAACAAACCCCAGCGCTGCCGGCCACAGGTAGGTGCTGGCCCCCTCCCAGATGAGTTTTCATGCTTTGTTAACACCTAAGACTGCTGGATATTGTACCTATAAACTCGTTTGCCTCTTTCCTCTGTGGATAGGAGAAAAACGGATTTTATTTTTTTTTTTTTTGCAGCTGCCTCTTCTGGGTGGTGCATTAAAAACCCCTTTCCTCGGGCTATTTTCCACTCAGCATGGTAGTGCAGCAAGAATGGAGACCTGAGGTCTGTCTTCAGCTGCTTGATTCTTACTTTTCTTCCCTCAGCCTGAAGTGGCTCATGTAAAACCACTTTTTTCCTCTTGTCTGTCTTTTAGCATTAGGTGGGTGGTTTTCCTCTCTTATAAATTAAAGCAGTGTATTACCCCGGAGGAATGGTTATGTGTTTTTCTTCTTAACCAGGTATTTAAATACATAAACGTACCTGTCTGTCTCCTGAGTTTGTTCAGGCATAAACTCTCCTGTTCTCAGAGGATTTTGCTTTGGGCCCGTTTCCTACACCTGTTCCTGGAAGTTTGTGCCACGGTGTGGCCGGGAGAAGCTGCTGGCTGTGCTTCTGAATAACCTGAAAAGAGGGACAGCCTGTAGGCATCCGTGTGTTCGCTCCTGAAACCGAGATCCCAAGTGGGACAGTCAGGCACAAAATTCCCTTTGCTGAAGGGAAGAAACTCCCCCCCTTGACCCCGCGCCCGCTCCCTCGCCCTGAGAACACCAGCCAGGCAAACACCTGGCGAGATTGGTGTAAAAAATTAAAATATTTCAGGTTTTGGTTTATGAACAGCATTCTGGGGAAGATGCTTTGGAACCTTTTGCTTTTGCCCCTCGGGACTTTTTTTTTTTTGCGGCGGGAGGAAACCTCCTCAGCCCGACGTGTAATTGCCTTGGGTCAGCTCCCCCCACAGCCCGCACCACAGAATTACCCACGCTCTCCCCTGCCTCCACCTGAGGGGAGTTTTACCTCCGGCCTCCAACGGCGCCATTAAGCCACCAGGACTCCCAAACCACAGCGTGGTGCCCCACAGCAGCCTCTCCGCCCTCATGCTGTGGGGCATGTGGGAGAGGAGCAGGGCGGTGTCCCGGAGGACTGAGGGACCCCCGGTGCCCAGCGCGGGTGGGCACGGGCTGGGGGAAGGGGTCTGGGACCCCCGGCCCTTGGGTGCCTGCGAGGTGAGGGCTGAGGGCCATGTGCTCAGGGTAAGGAGGCCCTCGGGCTTGGGGTCTGGGATAAAAAGCTCTCCTTTTCCCCGCTAAATGTGGGTTTGCTCCCTTTTTTTCTCCCCTTCCCCTTCCGTTCCCCAACCTTCCCCTCCCGGCTTTGATTCCCTCCGGCTCTGGTGAGTCAAAGCGAGGGGTCACCTCACACCCCTGCCCTCACTGCACCCGTGTGCAGCAGCAACGGCCAGAGAAAAGTGTGTTTGCACCTGTCTCCTCTCAGCTATCTTTATCGGTAATGCTACAGAAAGAAACCCCAGGTTTTTCAGGATGTGCTGATACAAGTGCGGGGTTGTTTTCATGTGTTGTTCTGCAGGGAGGCGCTGGAAAGACAAACAGAAGAGGCTCCAAAACTCCACCAAGAAACCACCAAAGCCCCAGTGGAGTCAGTGATGGACTCTTTGTGTCACAAGGAATCTTTACCCAGGGGCAATTATGCCCAGCGTGGGTAAGCATGGAACAGATTTCAGGACAGATTTTGGGAGTAAATCCCTGTAAACATTGCAGAGTATTATGTAATTCAGAAGGGCCCTGTTTGAGCAGCCTCTGGTTGTTTAGGTATTGGGTATTTTGGTTGGTTGTTTTGTGTTTTTTCTCTTTTAGACCACTGAGCTGCATGGGCAACAGAAAATCAGTTTTAAGTCTGATCAAGGCTGATTTTCAGAGCAAACAGTTGGAAAGGGACACTCTTCTGGATACCAGGTATGAAGGCCAAGACAGATGTGTATTATGGAGAGGCACACAGGGAGACACTTCAGGAATAAGACTAGGGCATCTTGCTTTAGAAATCAGCTTAATATCCACTTGTGAAAACCAACACTTAATCAACAGAAGTATTACATCTATTAGGATAAAAATCCATGTGAATCCTGTTTTCTAATTAATTTACTTATTTTTAAATTTCCAAATTCAGACAAATGGAATTGCAGAGCCAGGAGAATGTAGAAATACAGCCAAAAAATACTCCTGGAGAGCTGGAAGCTGCCAACCAGCTGCAGGAGGAGATGCTGAGGGAGGCTGAGAGCCAGACTGGGTGTCTGAAAAAGGTGGTCCATGGCTACAAGGAAGTATTTGTTGATGCCCTGCAGGATTTAGACTCAGAGGTGCCATATCTCGAAGAAAAGGTGGCCCTGGTATGTGAGGAAAGTGCTGTTTTTCCTTATGATTCTCTGTGGTTTTGGCTTTTAAGAAATATTTTTGCAAACTGCATGAGTTCCTTTCTAACTTGGCCTAAGGATAGGGTCAAGGCATAAAGAGATGTGAAAGTCACTTTGCAGGTGCTGATACTCCAGCCTCTTACACTGGTCCCAACTTGAAATTGGGTTTATTGCTGGGGTTTATCCTGTGTCTTGCACGTTTCCACAGTTCAAGGTGGAAGAAAAAGGGAGGAAATTACACTTTGGAAGCTACTTTTCACACTGCCTTTTCTTTAAGGTTTTTTTGCACTGTCATCTGTTCACAACAGGTGGAAGAAGAACTTCAGTCACTGAAAAAAGAGTCACAGACCCAGTGAGAACTTCTTCTTCAGCAGCATCAAATTAGGTACCTGTTCTCTGTTTGTTTTTATTGCTGAAGCATAAATAGACATTTTTTCATGTGTTTCACAGATAATTCCTTTATGATGATGATGGTATTTGAGGAGGGGTGACAAGGGGGTGGCAAGCAATGTTTTTGTTACAAATAATTGCTCCATCCAGATGGGTTGTTTTTTTTGCTCATGACTTCCTGCTGCTTTTTCCTGGTTTATTTTACTGCCTCAAAAATAATATTTTGAAAGAATCTCTACACCTTGCTTTTCTAGCTGTGATTGTTCATGTAGAATTTGTTGGGACACCAGTTCCACCACTAAAAGCAAAGACCGAAAGTAATCATTCTGGTGGTTAAATCAGCTTTTTCTTGCTGATTTCATGATGAGCTTTCTCCTTCCTTGTCTGAGAAGTCCTAAATGGCCCTGCAATCCACAGGAGTTATACAGTAACATCTTCAAAATGAGAGGGTTGACAACTAGGTACTTACTCACAGAAAGAAGGTACTGTTTGCCAGGATGAAAAATAGAACGGATTATTTTCTTTTTGCAAGAGTGAGCAGCTAAGTGAGCACGAGCAGGAGGTGGCAGCACTGACTGGTAAACCTGATTCTGTCTGGTTTGTGATTAAGGTGTAGGAAAATGTTGGGAGTGACCTTAATTTGAGAGAAGGATGATGCTGCTCCTACTCCTTGCTCTCTGCCCTGTGCTTTTGGCTTCTCTGTGGTTTTGTTTAAATCAAGTAATCCTTGCATAAACTGTGAAATGAAAAAAAAGGAGGGGGGGGGGAACAAAACCAGAAAACCCACAAAACCATGCAATATAGAGGGGAGGCAAAAAGCCCATTTTGAGAATCAGGAGGCTGGGGCTGCTTCTCCTTTCATGGTTCTTACAGTTTCTAATTTTTCCACCTCAAACTTCCCCTAGAGAGCAAACAAGAACCCCAAATTCAGTGCATCCACATCAAGTCAGTTCCCTGGAATCCACAGTTTCTCAGCTCCATTCTGAATTAGGAGAAGAGAAGAGGATCTATGAAAGCAACGTGTATATGGATTTGACTATTAGCATAAGTGCCAATGAACCTGAGTATGTGGATACCTCAAATACATGATACAGGTACATGAGGGAAGTCTTTTAACAAGGGGTTGCTTCAGAAAAACTGTGTGGACAATAAGATAAATTACATTATTTTTCTTCCCCCCCCCCTAAAGTGTTCTTCTCCCATTCCATTCAGTGTTTATGGTGTAGGTAAGGAATTTCTGAAGAGCTGTGGATCAGTGTGGAAGCCAAATTATTCTCTAGAACCTCAGTTAGCTCTGGAATGAAACTGAGTTTAATCACTGAAAGAAGACAACACAATTCTGAATAAATCCAGGGAATAACTCTGCTGAGCCAAGCAATGACATTTGGACTTGCTTCAAGTAGAGCCTGATAGAAAACTAGAATAAATCCAATGTACTGCATAAAATGGAATACATTAATTCTTAATGAGTATTTGTCTTTTTCTAGGTCAGAGACCTTGAGAAGCAGTTGCACCTTCCTCATCCTGAGGCAGCAGGAGCTTAGACAGAACAGGATCTACATGGCAAAGAATCTGGAAATCTGAGTGATCTGAGATTCATCTATGTTGGTAAATAGTCATTAGTACTTAAAAGAAACCTTGCTTTCTTGAAAGCCTCTCCTTACTGCTGGTGCTCAGATTTGCACCTTTGCTTGTTTCCCCTTAAAATTAAGCTTGAGGATTATTTTTTTTAACTAGAAATTTGAATTAGCTGTGAAATGCCCAAAGGCATTTACCATTGGCAATGCAGAGACATTCAGAATTAACTTGATCATAAATTCAAAATTACAGAATGTTATGCAAATCATATTCAATATCCTGAGCAACCCTCCACTTTTAACTTCACAGTTGGTGCTTTGGTGGTTTGGATTTGGTGTTGACACAGTACAGTTTTCTTTCCCTTTTTGCTTCAAAATAATTACAGCAGCAGTGTATAAAGTTGCAAGGAAAAGTGGAGGAAATGACAGACTATCTTAGGCAACCTTCCTCCTTTTGCCAAGTGTAAACCCCTACAGCAGTCCCTATTCCAATGTGCAATCCTGGCACTGAACAGAAAACCCTAAACACGTTTAGGAGGGAGGTGACTTTAATTTCTCATCGATCGGACTTCATGAAAAAGAGCAGAACAAGCGATTCTGAGATCAGAACACAGACAACAGCAGCAGCCTGGGCCAGCTCGGGATGCAGCTGCAGTACAAAACCCAGCAGCTGCAGAGCATGGAAGAGGGAGTGAAGGAAATGAGGATGGAATGTTGCAGACAAGTGGAGTGCCAGGTTGGTGATTTTGGCTCTAAGCCTCCCAAAGGACACTGTGTAAAGTCTGTGAAGGTTTGGTGCTGCCAGACATGCCAAACAAGCTGTTGAAGGTGGTATTTTGGGTAGTGAGCATTGTCTTTGAGAGTGATTAGTAAATTAAAGGCCTTCATAGTGTTTTACTTCATGTGATATTTCATGAAAATTTAATGAAGTTCGTGTTTATAGCCCAGTGCTGTGTCAGAATTCCTTCTAACAAACCCAGTTCCTAGACACTGACTTCACACCCCCCTTTCTTCCAGACTTCCAACCCCTCAGAAAAGAGCTGTAATTAGATAAGCTGCTTTGCATTATGAGTAAAGATCCAGCCCATTCCTTGATTTCCTACCAAACCAGAGGCTTGAGCCATCCCACACATCATTCTAAATTTTCTCCAGCTGCCATTTTTCCATTGAAATCTTACCACTGGGAAGTTCACTCTTTTCTTCTGTTTCTATTTTATACTACAAGCAGCTCCTGAGTCACAGTGCTTTGTGCTTTAATTGGTGCATGTTGCTGCTAGCAGGAATTAAGTCAGTAATAAATTATTCATGTAAATACTTATTTCCCCTACCTTACAGTGCAGCCAGTTGAGTTGTAACTCTCAGTGTCCTTTAGCCTCAAGTGCTCTACATTTTATACTAACATTGACAGTTTATTAATGCTTTTTATGTTGGTTTAACATTTTCCATTTCCTGTGGTTGAACCTGCAGTGTTCTATGCACTATTTAATTTATTAAAATTAAGAGGAACCGGAGGGCCAGATGTTGATGAAGAACTATAGGACATTCTAAAGGTAGAAATGAAGACATCTCTTGGCTGATCCTGGCACTGTTATTCCTCAGATGGCTGCAATTAAGGAAAAAGCTGAAAGCATTGGAAGAATCTCCTCTTTGACTGTCCAGCTGGAGACAACCAAGGAAACACTCTGTAAAGTTGAGGAAGATCTTGCACCCAAACAGATGGATTTGGAGGCTGCTGGGAAAAGACTGTCAGATCTGACAGCCTGTCTGCAGGAGAAGGAGAGAGCCCTTGGGGCTACCAGTCAGGAGATCCAGGAGCTGCATTCCCAACTTGCCAGCAGGATACAGGAGCTTCAGCATGTAAAGAATTAATAATTCTCTGGTGAAAATCAGCTGCCAAAAGCTGGTGAAAGCTGGAATGACCTCAGACCAGAACAGAACCAGAAATACCAAGTGTTACCAGGCAGGGAGCACTCAGAATTCCAACCTGAGGACACTGGTTGTAACTGTTTATTTCTCAGATAAGAAATGCAGATCAGTACCTTCATAGAAAAATCACTCCAGACAGGGAATTCCATCCTCTCTTGTGGGCAGGAAGTTGAGCTTTGGGAGGTACTGCTACAAGAGGATGGAAATCATGTTCATATCCTACACCTGGTAAGGTTCTGAGTGCTGTAGAACCATCAGATCCAATTGTGCTGCACCCTTTTTGCCTGGATTAGCAATTTTCACACAAGTAGTCTGTCTGTCTTACTCTGTTTCTCTTTCTTGCCTCAAACTGGGGTTTAAAGTAATGGTGCCTGCACACCTTTGTGGTTATCTTATGTAATTATGTATATTCCACACAGTTACTGATGTTTTTTCTGTGAGCAGATTGCAAAGGGTGAGAGAGAAGCCAGAATACATGAAGTGGAGGCCAGGCTGAGGGAACTGGAGCTGGAAAATATTCATCTGGCTAACACATGCACAGGGAGGCTCCAGGCACCTGAAGATGTGAAACTGGAAAAAGATGAGGTCATGGATGAACTCCAGTCTGCTAGGACAGACCTTGCAGGTAGGGAGCCCCAGCTCAGCTCCCACAGCTGCTAATTTGGGCTGCTGTTAAAAATAAAAGAGCAGCTCACTCCCTGAATCCAAATATGGCTGCTGGCATAGCAGGAGGCTCCTGCCAGCATGGGATGGTCAGGATGCTGCTGGGAGCTGTGTCATGGTGTGGGATTCTGGCACAGGAGGGTGGGAATACAATCTTCATGGCCCATCTCGCTCCCCTGAGCAAAAAAATACTTAAAACTGCCTGACTCCAGGGATGAAATAAAGCAGATCCAGTAGATCACAGGATAGGAACTTGACCCCTTTTTCCTGGGTGTTATTTAAGAGCAGTAGTGGATCCCATTAACTATCTGTGGCCAAATTACAGTGAAACTTTGTTGTGAATTTTCTACAATTTTATTAAAAGTTGATACTCTAACTTTGCTGTTTTCACAACTGATGTGTGGGAAACCCCATTGAAATATATTATCAAAATACAGAGACATAGATAAACATTAAGAATAGTTATTTTAAATACATATATTAATAAAAATGTATAAAAAAACAGGGGTTGGACTCAAAGCAACCAGCAAAATTCAGGGAGATTCTCAGTTAAATCTTCACTGCAGCTGGCCAGATGCTATTTATCACTGCATTCCCCTTTACCCTTAGAAAATACCCCAAATCACTTATTTTATCCCAAGTTAGTGACAGATCAGTGATCTTAGTCCAGGACAACGAAATTTTTTGTCACTCTAATTTGAACTTTACTCTCACCAGAGGCACTTGAAGATTTGGAGCAGGATTACCAGGATGAAATTGAGGAGATAGAAAATATTGCAAACAGACTGGAAATCCAATTGAAATCTGATCAAGCTGAACTGAATCAGGCCAGGACTGCACTAAATACTATAGAGGGATCTGCTGGCAATGGTAATTATGGATGGAACTTCTCTTATTAACAGGAGAATTTCTGAAAGTATTACAGTCATAATCATTGTTGTTCACTGAGGATTAACCTTGTGTTTTACGGCCCTGGAAGTTGCAGCAAGAATGCAGCAGCAGATCACAGCCAAGAGAGGACAGATAGATGCACTACAGAGCAAGATTAGATTCTTGGAAGAGGCAATGGCTAGCACAGCTCAGGTCACAAGAGCTCCCTGTAAAACCATTTATCTGGATTTAGGGAAATTTGTTTTGGGAGAAACACTGGGCCCAAAATAATTTTACCTGGTTGTTTTCTGTGACAAATAAGTCATTCAGTTACCAACAGCTCTGGTTTACTGAATGATTTATATCTGCTCACTGTAACCTGTCCTACTTCTTTACTGGCTTTGGATCCTGAAGTTTAAAATCACAGTTTCAAAAGGGATCTGAAATCTGAGATGGTGTTACACCAAGACCTGTCCAGTTGCACTTTTCCTTGTATTCCTTGTAAGAACTGTCTTGTTTCAAAACCTCATTTTTCTGGAAGACACAATAACTAAGCTTCTTGAAGGGTTAATTCAGCTTTTTCAAAGATAAAAGAATTTTTAAAAAAATTGCATAAAACAAATGTATATGTATAACATATAAAATTTTGACTGGTACTTTATTGTCTTTATCTTAAATTCAGGAGAAGCATTACCTCAGAGAAGAAAATAGTAAACTAAGTGAAAAATTGAGCTGTATTAGAGCAGAAAACTTCAGGATTGCTGGGGAGCTGGACATCCTAAGAGCATGAGACAAACAGCTGAAAGAAAAACTATCTAAAATGGAGACAATCCTTGAGAAGGTAATTTAAGGTAATTCTGTGTTCAAGGAGTTTTCCTTCTGGATGTTTGCTTCTACAGTCACTGGGAAGAGGAAGATTGTATTAAAATTCTTCTCACATGTACTGTAAAGTCCTTACCAACAGAGCTATCTCTATTTTTTTAATGGCAAAAGGCTTCTGGTTTCATCCTTACTAGCTCAGGGAAATCCAAACTGCAGGGAATTTAAAGCAGATTGGCTGTACAGGCTGTAGATTGAGCTTCCAGACCTCACACTGGCTCTGGGCACAGCTCCTGTCTCTGTTCTGCAATATGAGGGGAATTTTTTAAGAACAGGGTGTTGTTTCATTTGCTTTTTCCTAGCTGAGGTTTCTGTTACTGGCATACCTAAAGTTCAGTTCTGTTCTGACTAGCACAGAAAGCCCAGGTGCTCCCCAGGTAAGTTGCTGCTCTTCCAGAAGGAAGAGTCTTTTCAGGATTCTAACTTTCCAGGATGTGAATTTCTATGTAAGGTGTCATTTTCAAATTGCTTTAATTAAAAAGTAATACAAGAATTGTGGTGTCTCCTCCAAGTGTCAAATTTCTTTCTTCAAGTGCTTGTCACTGGAAAACTACTTTTCTTGTAGAGTATAGATATTGTTCCACCTTTTCAGAGTAAATTTTTTAAGGAGTAAAAAGTATACAGCAGAGACAGGGTTTGTATAAGTCTCCACAAGGGACCTGATGTTTTTTACCTCAGGATCTGTAGATTACAAGTTAGTGCAGGTATTTTTCAGTAGTATTTTCTGCTTTACTTTCTGATGTGGTGGCAAATGTTTGCATTGAGGAACAAAGCATAGTTGCCTCTGTGAAACCCCTGCAGCATCAGGCACTCCCACTCCCTTCTCTTTGAGTTAATCAATTTATACTTCTCATGATAAAGAAGGAAAAAGGAATGATTTTTAATGCAGTGCCATGGTGAGGACCTAAAAGCTTGTAGGAGCACTTGAGTCAAAGTCTACTTTAATCTTGTTGGTTCCTGCATCATTAGTTACTGTACGAAATGAAGCAGCTCCAACACTTGAGACAGATCTGGGTGATAATCTGGATTCTGGAATGTGGGAAAGGTGGATTTGGTCTGTCTTGGTATCACGTTGACCCATTATGAAGCTGAGGATTTGTTCTTCGTAGAAGCCCTGCTGAAACCAGTGTGTTCCCATGGAAAATTGCTTTTCTTATTTTCATTGAAAAAAAGGGTAGCAAAATGTTTCCAGCCAGTTCCATCCCCAGATGAAGCAAAGGTCAGTGGGAGCAGTGCTTTGAATGTCTGTAGTGCTGAGCAGTCTGAAAAATCCAGTTTTCTCAGAAAAGGTTCTTTGAACCAGGCCTTTGCCTCAAGTTCTGAGCAGTAAAATGAGGATAATATTGCACTTCATCTCTGAGATGGCTGTGACAATAAAAGGGGTTTATATCTGCAGACAGCTCAGCTGTTAGAGGAATGAGTGCCAGGAAAACACCCTGAGCTACTCCTCTGTCTGTCTTCAGCACTGTGTCTGTGTCCTGTACAGCAGTCTCTGGGGTCACAGGTTAAAAAGGAGAAAACAAGAGCAAAGAGGGGGAAAATGTGCATTTGGATGAGCAGAGGCAAGAACTGACAGAGTGCCTTTGCAAATACTTTGACTGATTTTATTTCAGATGCCTTCCAAGCTGCACATTTTGAAGGAAGAATCATTGCAGGACCCAAAGAGGATTCTTCAAGAATTAACAGGCTCAGACAGTGACATTCTCTCTGTGGATCTCAGCAGCAATGATGGGAGAAAATCACCTTTGGCAACCATGAGCAATGCAGTGTAAGAGGAAATTTATTTGTAGATTTAATTCTGTTGTGTGCTGTGTACTTGTAGTACCCTCTGGGACTGGGATCTGACTCTCAACATGCCTCTGGAGCAGCATAAAGATGTGTTTTTCAAGAAAGTTGGGGTTACACATAGGCTTGAGATAATCTGAAAGCTTCCAAAGCTTCTGTTGTTCTCCTTGTTCCTCAGATGCTTCAGGTGGTAGGGAAATAGAAGATGACCTCACCATTTGCCTTTAGTGCTTGCTTTTTGGTGCTTCAGCTTTTATTTTGGTTTGGAACTTCTCTCCTCTTTTCCTGCCTTGTGTAAATATCCCCTCTCTCATTGCTGAAGCAGACAATTGGGTTTTTTTAGCAAACACATGATTATGACAGTGGTACATGAAGTTGAAAAACCAATAAAGCGCAAATTCTGGTGTTTTCTAAACCAGAACATAAGGATACTTCATAAAGGAAAATATAATTTTGGTTAGGATTAAATCAGAACTGCAGCTGGAGAGGCTGCTATTGCAAGCATGGTGGAAAACGATTATTTTAGGACAGTGAAAAGTGCTTTCACTTAGCTCAGTAACCTGCTGCTTACACTACTCATTTGAGATTCAGTTTGCAAGGCTTTTTTAAGACAGCCTCAGTCCTAAGCTTGTTGTGTTGTTTTATTTATAATGCTAAAAGCTTCCTGGGAACTACTAAACCAAGTTGTGGTATTACTTTCATCCCTCTAAAGATCGAGCTCTGGAAGTTAATTACATTGTTTGCTTTTAATTTCCATGTATAAGACCTGGGGATTCCATGTGAGAGCTTCAGGTTCTCACTGTGGAGGCTGGCTGGCATGGCCAAAATTTAGCATAATCCTTCCAGAATGCGAGTTTTGCCCTCATTTTGCTTGCAGGAATCCATCCTGCTCACACACCGCATTATCTTCAGTCCCAAGATGTTTCCCTGCCCTTTTCATCCCTTGGTAAGTCCTCCCTGGCTGCATTTGTGCCATATTGATGTCAAACTGAAACATTTCAGAGTGTTACAAGAAAATACAGTTCAAATACAGTATATTTTCTTAGGATAAATTACCAAGTCTCTGTTTCACTTAGTACAAAACCTGTATCTTGTTGCAAAGCAGCTCCTTGGAGGCTGATACCAGCTCACCCAAAAAGGATAACTTCCATGTTAGTTCTTTTTAATCAGCCTGGACAATACTGTCACATTTTTGGAGCCTAAATTTAGGCTCTTGAGTTCTGTATTTGGGTATTTAGATAGGGATGTGCTTTTGAGAGGAATCAGCTCATTGCAAAAGCTCTGGATTTCCTTCCAAGTACTGCGTGGTCAGTTCCTTTTAAACTGTGATAACATGGGTTTAGTGACCTCAACAGAAATACAAGGATGTGGCCTTTGAGCAGCAGGGTTTGAAGATACTAATCTTAGCCACTTTCTGGTGAAATTTCTGTGACAATTGCCCATGGACACAGATACATATAACTATTCTCTGTTAGAATTTGAGGCACTGTGCTTCAGGGATAGGCTGGAATCCCCCTGTCTGTTGTGAGGAGTAACAGCTATGGGTACTCCTTTTATATACCTGAGTATTAAAGAAAATCTCATGGTTAGTTACTGAGAGCCTTCTAGCAAACCAACTGCAACATCCAGGGATTCTTCCTAGCTTCCAAAGTAGCTGCAAGAAGTGGGGGTTTTTTTAACTTGAGCAAGGGGAGTTTGTAATGAGACCCAATTCAGCACTAAAGGATGGGGAGTCTTGGGTTGTGACCAGCTGTGTGACACCCATCAGGCTGCATGCTCACTGCTCTTCCCTTGGATATCTCCTAGGAACTGCATCTGTCTGCTCAGCAGCTCCTTGTCACACATCCTCCCCCAAGAAAGTTTCTCAGGAGGAGAGAGGCAGAGCAGAATCTCCAGTGCACTTGCTGTTAACCACTCCACTTGATGACCTTGGCTCCAGTGCCTCCACAGACACCAGACCATCCACAAGGAATGTTGGCTCTCCAGAGGGTACAGCCACAGCCCCCCAAATAGGTACATCCAGTCCCATTTCCTGATCCAGAGGGTCTCCTCCCTGCCAGTGCCTTTGCCCTCTCCCAGTTCTGTTCAAGTAAAAGGTTTATTCTGTGATAAATTCATTGTGAGCAAAATGCAGCAGCTAATTAATGTATTACACAAAGAGAAGATAAATTCCACATGCCACTAAATTTAAGGCCTGATAAATTGCTTTATTCAGGTGAAGAGACTGTAGGGATTCCTGGCATCAATAACTGCATAGTAGTTGTGGTTCCTGTAATACATTTAGTAAAGTTCTGGGGTTTACTGAAAGGACTGGCCTAAATTCGATTTTCTACAAACTTTGATTTTAACAGAATGCTTGGATAATTTATAATGGCCTTTTGTTATTCTTGCTGATGGGTTATTTTCTCCCTAGCATCTCAGCCCTTGGAAACTATGGAGCACACACCAAGGAGGCTGCAGAACAAGATGGAAACCCTTCAAAGCCTGGTGGAATCATGACAGGTAAAAAAACCAGGGTGCCAGAATTTACCAAAAATATTCCCTTTTTATTGAAAAAAACCCCATGCTCTCCAGAAACTATTCTTGGTACCTGCCAAAGCACTTTTACATCTTTTACAAGCACAAACTAGCAGTACCCACTTCTCCATTATCCTGCTTCTGGGAGATTAATTAGATTAACTCCACAATGCCCCCTAACTCTAATAAGCTCCAAGATCCTTGACATGTCAAACATGGCAGCTGCTCAGGGCTGTCCTCGTGTGTTGCCACGTCCAATTAAAGGGAATTTTTAACAAGCTGATGATGCTTTCATGGAAATTGCAGGATCCTCTGACTCCAAAAACATGGTTCCAGGAGCTCCTGAGATGGCAGGATGCTGAGTGAGATGGGATTTCTTTCCTCTGCACTTTTTTTATTTAGTTGCATGTTCCAGTTGTTTCCCCTTTTGCCCCTTTAAGTATCATTGCATGGATATGGGAAATTATCACTTCCCCAAATCATGCAGTGCATATGTCTCGGGGACACACAGGTGATCTGAATGTAGGTAAAACTAACCAAGTTATTTACATAGAAGTCAAAAGGTGAGTGTTCTCATTTTTATTCTTTGCCATCCATCAATAGCCTCAGTGTTTTTTTTCTATATTCACCTAAAGAATTGCAAACCAAAGCTGCATTCTTAAGTACAGCATAATGTGGGAGGATATCATGAAGCTTCATGTGCCTGCAACTGAGGCCTCAATCTTTTGAACATAAAATGGTGTTCAGCTAATCTGTTCTTTCTTTCTATTTTCAGTCACATCACCAGTGATCAGAAGTCAGGAGGTGAAGACAAAGAAATCCAAGGAAAAGGAGAAAAAGCTCTCCAAGTGAAGACACCATGTGCCTTCGTGATTACTTTCATGTAGGTACATTGCATTCCAAGTATGTGACATTTTTAAAGTTTAATGGTAAAAGTTCTTCAGTGTTTAAGTCTTGTTCATAGTTTCTACTTTTAAATGAGCAGGAAGTACAGAGGAGTAAAAATAGATCCAAGATAAAAAAACCCCACAACCTGGCCTTGGACACTTCCAGAGATGGGGCTGCCACAGCTTCTCTGGGCAACCTGTGCCAGGGCCTCACCACCCTCACAAGGAAGAATTTCTTCCTAATGTCTAACCTAAATTCCCCCTCTTTCAGTTTGAATTTCATCCTATGCTATGATTCCTTTAGGCTGGGCAAACTCATCAACTTTTACATGGAGTTGTGTGGGAAGAAGAAATTAGTGACTTGTTTCTAAGCTGTCCTCAGTTACTGTCAACAGTGTTTTTAATTCAGATAATTTAGAATGCTTCCTAACATTTTTCCCACTGTTTCTGATAATTTTTACAACTGAGTTGCAAGCTTAATCAAAACGTTTATAAAGGCATCTCTCCTTTCCTGGGAAGTGGTTGCAATTGAAAATGAAAGGATCGTTTTGGGTGGCCTGTGTACCACAGTCTGTAGTGGACAAATCTACCAGAGTCTTGCTAGGAACAGGGTCAGGTGTAGAGCATAAGAGCCCCCAGTAGGTTGGGAAAGGTCACTGGTAAGTGCACTCTCAGTTGTGTTCAGGGAGTCAAGCTAAAAAGAGTTTCAGAAGCTGCAGCCCTGTGCCAAGGGCAGGGAGCAGGTGGAGGGGTCAGAGGGCCAGAGTGAAGGCAGGGACATCTGCATCCTTTTGCTTGGAATCCAGCAGAGTTGGGAACAGGTCTGGGCTTCCCCACCACCACCACCAGCAGCAGGCAAAGAATTGGCCTGGGGAGGCAACAGGCTCGTAGGTTCTCAGAGCAGCTGCACCTCCTGGGCTCTGCAGCCCCAAGAGCACTTTGTTATTCCATGCCATGCAGGTGGATGGCACAGGGGGACTGTTAGGAAAAAGCTTGCCCACAGCAGGACATCACAGATAGCAACCAACCCCCCTAGAGAGAAAACCTACTACCAGGCTGATATGTGGAGAGACTCCAAACAGTAAGTTTAACTCCCAGGGAGAGCGTGGGATGGGCTTGGTTTTTGCAAGTCAAACAAGTTGCTGTGCAAGTTTCTATAGGAGACTTTGAACTGGTTTATGCCCAGTCCCCTTCAGGCTGCCTGCACAGCTCAGCATTCAGCTGCAGTGCTCAGCATTAGTACACCAAACTTCTTCACTGACAGGAGCAGATTGTGTTCCACCTGAAAGGAGTCAGATTGTCCAGTTTGTCACAAGTTTGTTGTCGAGGCTCTGTGGCCGCAGGCTTTGCCAAGCTGTGAGTGAGGCAGTTTATCATTGGCTGGGAGATCTCCTGAGGCTGTTAGATCCACACAGGAATGTCAACAAGAAGTTGTTTCCCACGTGTAGGTGCACTGGTCTCACAGTCAGGACATTGTATTAAGACAGATATTAGCCATTCCAGCATCATCACTTTCATGGAGCATGGCAACTCTGTTTAAATTTGCCTTCCTACTTGAGTGAATATATTGCTCAATAATGAGACAACACCTCTGTGAACTTGGAGAAGATACTAATCAGCTCCTCCAGAAATACCGAAATCCAGATTTCTGTCTCACACTTATACCAATAACATTGGGCTTACATGGCACAGGCCCTGCTGGGCAAGCAGGCATAAGGAATGGCATAAGGAATTGAGAGGTTGTAGCAAAAGTTCAGTGCAGGTCTTGGTAGAAACCTCACTGGGCTCGGGAGGATGATATAATCATGAGGACTATGGGTTGTCTGTGGGATCAAAGCAGAGGGTGTTTAATTAAAAACATAAATCGTTCTCAATTTGAGAGATGTCTCAGGGTTGGTCTGTTTGATGTGTTCATCATTGCATCAGAGAATCTATTCTAGTGTAGGTTAAGTGGCTTTCTAGTGAATTACTTAGTCTAATAGCACAGTTAATCTCCTCAGACAAGCCTCAAATGTGTGTATAAATACACTCAAAGGGCAGTGGCTGTGTGACAAGGGCTTTTTTAAGTTGACATTATCTCACTATTTGAAGAGCTTGCATTAATGGGGAAAAGATTTGTAATTACCTTAAAAGGATGTGTTTTCCTTTGACTTCAGTGATTTCAAAGAATACCTTCTATTCCAGCTGTACCTGTGTGTATCAGACATACTGTCCACTTCAGTTTATTGTTAGAAAAGCAAAGCAGGAAGGAATTAGCAGAGGCATTTATATGAACGATATGCTTTTTGAAGTAAATCTTCCAAACCCAAGTGCTAATTTATATACTTGCAGAACTCCTACAAAACTCTGATCTCCAGACCAAGCTCCTTGTAGGGAAGGGTGATTTGCAAGCCAGAGCTCGGGTTCTGCATCATGCTAAAGTGGCAATATGTAATTGTACCCAGAAATACAAAAAGCAGGAAGCAGAGCAGCTTTCTGCTTCTGTCCTATAAAGCTGAAGCTGGGAGTGTTGTCCTTCATCTCACTAGAAGGCCACAACTTAAAATAAATGCTGAAAAGCCTAGTCTATTTATTTTTTTAAGAAGTGTAAGTAAGTATTTGCTAATAACACTGTGGTATTGTTTCTTCAGTAGACAGAATATGACACCTGACAGTGTTCCAGCCAGAACCCTATTCCCTAGCCATCCCAGCATTCCAGGTTTTTTTTAAAGCCTTGCTCCCACCCCTGACAAAGTAATTCATTAAGCCCAGACAGCCCTATCTGACCTTTGCACTCCTCTCAGCAGGAGAGGAGCTGTCTGCCCAGCCTTTCATTTGAGCCGACAGGATTGCTGGACAGCAGGGGGTAGAAAATGAACTATTCTGGGGTTCAACCCTTGTTATTCCCAGGAGTGCCAGCCACCTTTCAGTGCAAAGGAATTGCTAAGATTTCGGGTCAGCTAGCTCACTTGGGCCAAAGTTATCAAAATGAGTCAGGTCACTGGTCAGCTGGTAAGAGACTGTCAATCTGAAAGTGTTTATTATTTACTTAGTACATCACATAAATTAAAACACTTGGATTCCTGTTACAGTGTTGGTAACCACACCTCCCAGTATGCTTCCCAAGCCATGGGTACCAAGGTGCATCCCACAGCCCCGCTCAAAGCAACACAAACTCAAGTCCAGGGTCCAGATTTACCTGGACAGGCAGGTGCTTGGAATGCTGCTCATGCCTTCTCAGCCTACCTTGTGTCTCTTCACCACGTGTTCGAGGTTCATTTTCCAGTTTGCCAAATGATTTCCTAAAGGGGATGGCAGAGATCTGCTGCCCACATGGTTTAGCCGAGTTGCACATGGGATTTCCAGAGCTCTGCACTTGAGAGGGTCTCCTACTGAAGAAGGGGAGCCCCCCTCTAAAGTTTAGGGGCTCGGTGACTCATCTAGGCAGGTTTGCCATTGGAACGGCAGCTTCCAACATCCTGTTAATGGTATCCCCACCACTGATGGACAATTTGATCTTCGTGTTCAGTCACTAGGGTCCTGTTACTGCATTCTTCCCAACGTCTGACCTTCCCATTCTCCACCAAGATAAATTTCCACTCCACCCTGGTGTCTGCGGGCAGGCTGATGGATTCGGACCAGAAGCCATCCTTGTCACACTTGAGGGGAACGTAGCTGTGCCACTGGCCAAGACACTCGTGGTCCCCAGTGACACCAATGAGCTGAGCATCGGAGTGTGTGATGTAGTGCACACGGAAAGCCACGTGGATGTTCTGAAACATGGGGGGCACGGCTGCAACCCTCTTGGCTTTCAAGTCCCCATCGCAGCAGTCTCCTTGTTCCCATTCCCTGCTGTCCGAGTCTTCCATGCTGCCATCCTGGCCAGCCTCCCCCTCGACCAAGTGCTCAGAAACAACTTCCCACTCTTCGTGGTCCAAGTCCCTACTCTCAGCTGGCTGAGCCGGCTGCTCCTCATTTCTGTCCTTACAGTCATCCTCGGAGCCTCCTGCCAAGCTCATCACGCACCATCCGTCACTTCCCTGTCCCACCGGGGCTCCCGATTCCCCTGCCTGCTTGCCAGCATCGTCTGGATGCTCCCCGGAGTCGGCGGCGTCCTGCTTCGGGATCAGCTGCTCCACCTCCACTGGTTCTGAAACTGCACCACTCGGGACATGGTTGATCTCTTCCCTTGGAAGAGCCGCCAGATCCTCTCCTGGCTTTGCAGCAGCGGGCACAGCAGCCGTGACCTCCCGCAGCTCCGGCTCCCCGCTCGTC
>VXBA01003194.1:373882-389452 GCA_013399895.1 Serilophus lunatus
GCCGCCCGCCTCGCCTCGCCCGTCGCTGCTGCCGTACCAGAACCAGGCGACGACGGCGGCCAGGAGCCCCACGAGGATCGCCGGCCAGAGCCCCGCGCCCATCCAGCCCCAGCCCCAGCCCCAGCCCCAGCTCCAGCCCCAGCCCCAGCCCCAGCCCCGGGCGCGGGGCTCCGCGGGCAGCGCGGCGTGCGGCCCCCGCTCACGGGCCATGGCCGGGCGCTGCTGCGGTCGGAGCCGCCCCCCGACAGCGCTTTAAAAGCGGCCCCGGCCCCGGGGAGGAGCCGCCGGGGGGCGGGCAGGGCTGAGCGCTGGGGAGGCAGGTCGGTGTCAACTCCGAAAGTCAGGAGGGACAGTTTAGAGGCTTCGGGCACGCGCCCTTTTCTGCTTTGTTGCCCCTTTTTTTTGCCTCTCTCTTCCCTCAACGCTGCACGACTAAGCCGTGCTGCCAGTTAAACCAGTGCAAAACTGAAGGGAGATGAGAGGTTAAAGGCGAGGTCCCAATGCGTGAGGTTCTTGGCTATTTTTGCCCTGAAGCAAACACTGGAGCTACAGCAACTGCGGATTATGAAGTTTCACAGAATTGTTAGGGTTGGAAAGGACCTCTGGAGATCATCTTGCCCAAGGCAGTATCACCTAGAGTAGGTTCAATTCTGGCAGTGCAGGTGGCCTTAGAGGCTCCAACAGGGGTGGGTGTGCTGAGGGTGACTGATTTGCTGGTACTCTTTTTGCATGTACTGATGAAAATCCGGGCTTATCCTGGTATTCCTGGGAAGCGAGGTGTATTCACTAGTGATTTTGTAACCTCTGCATCATTCTCTAGTGACTACAACTGTATTCCTTAATACTGCCCTAGTCTCCTGGCTTCTATATTACACTCAGGGAGCTCTTTGGACTACCAGGACTTCAGAGCTCATTAGTCCAGAGGGTATATCGATGTTTATTTTAATTTACTTCATTTTACTGCTCTTGAAGTGATGATGTCCAACTCTATTTCAAAATTCAGAGGTTATACAGATAAATCTTTAAAGGGACCTGAAAATTTAGTAAATGCAACTTGGTACTTCGTGTGTTGAATTGGTGATTATGGAGTGACAACCTGTAAAATCGTTTATAACACTAGAGATTAACAAGAGGGAAGGAGTTAAGGTTCTGATTGCTGCCTTTTTTTAATCCATTCTCTTTATCTGGCCAAAGGTGTTGCCATGACTAGATCTCTAAAGCCCACTGATGAGATTTTCCCCACTATCTCATTAGAAAAGAGAATGGCTAAGTGGATGTCCCAGTAAGTCTGTTTCCAGTGTGTGAACTTCCTAATCCCTCAGTGTCATGTAGAGCAGCGCTGCCTCAGCTTAGCAGGACAGTAAATGTCACTCGAATTTATAGAAGCACAAGTGTGCAGCCTCCGTGGTGCACTCCCCTGGCTGGCCCGGAATAGGGTGGCCTGTGCACATGCACAGAATTCATGATCCAAATGTTTTCCCTTTCTTTGCACGGTAGCTCAGGCGCCGTCTCCAAAGTGCTCTTCCAGTGAAGTGCTGAGCTGGTGCTTAAGTCCAAATGTCTATTTTGGTCCTTGGACGTGTGGGCTGTGTCCTGGCATGTGCTAAACGTGCACTGCTCACATCTCCTGCTCAGTACTGCAGGGAGAAGGAAGAGCTCAGGGGCCAGGACCTGCCTGGGCACTTTCTCAGTGGCTTTGGATGCAGCTTCCAGGTGCAGCTCAGCCTTGCTGCTTAAAACACACCCTTGGCTGTAATGAGTTGTGCTAAATTCTGAAACTGAGCGGTATTTTTGCAGCTTACTTATATTCTTTTCTCCCAGCCTTCAAAACAGAGCCAGTGCCCTGTTCTGTGTCTGTTCACCACCTGGCTGGGCTGGGATTGCCAGTTAGGGCACCCACACGCTGCAGTTCTCTAAGTACTAGGTGTGCACTGCAATTTAAACTTCCCAGCCACCTCCCTGGAGCAGAGCAGATAAAACCCATTCATTATTGTAGCATCACACTAAAAGGCCATCATTTTGCCAGCCCCCAGCACAGGTGAAGAGCTGCTAACCCCACATTTCTTCCCTTAGGCATGTTTGATAGAACAGCTTAGGTAGGAAGAGACACCAAACAAACAAGTGACTATTGCAGGAATCCTTAAGAAACGGTATATTTTGAAGGCACAGAAATGTTCATGATGAAAGGCAGGATGCTGCTTTAATAAGCAAGTGAATAGCAAAGGCCTCCTCTGCTTCTGTTCATCTCCATGCTCATACCAGCCTCTTCTGCTGCCAGACTCCCTTTCACCCAGAATCTGCAGAAGAAACCTAAGCAAAGCACCCCAAATGCTTTGAGTGCTTGCAGTAATTGTTACCACAAATGCATTTGAACAAACTCAAAGCTTGTGACAAAGCTTGCCACTCTGCCAGGCAGGGAAGCACAGTTCTGTAACCCAGATTCCCAGGCAAATCCTGCATAGTCCCCAGAGGACCTTTCCTTTTCAGAGACAATGTGGATTGATGCTGGATATAACTAGTTTTAGTCGTGGCTGTAACAGTGATACCCTGTGCAGGTAGCAGCCAAGTTGTTTGCCTTGAAAATCCTCTTAGGATGCCTATAGCTCATTTTATATTTCCTTCTTTTAAAACTAAGGCTAAAATTTCTGAATTTCTGATCACTTATCTAGTGTTAGAAGCAGAGATGCTGGACAGGAGAGAGTGAGTCACTGAGGGACTGAGTTTCCTGCTCTTCAGCAAACACAGGGATCATTGCAGACAGTAACTTGCCCCTGACTTTGGTCCCTTCCTCTCCAGGAATTCTTGGAAAGCTCACATCCCATAGAACATGGAGAGCTCTGCCTCCTAAGAGAATTTTCAAAGCAGAGTTACAGAAATCTTCCTCAATGTATCTCTAGATTATTTTTTTTAAAGCTTTCATCAAAACCAAACAAGGTGTCAGTGCAATAAGGGGGCAAGGAGACACTTTCTCGCGTGTCTCAGGGAGACGGGAGTCATTCCTGATGAGGCACCAGTTTGGAAGCTGGTGTTGTGTGAACGCTGAGCCTCCACTGCAGCACTGTTTGCTCAGTCAGTGGGATGGCAGTTGCTGGATCGAGTTTGGGAAAGCTGCACGTGACTTTGTGGAATTCCCAGCTGACTGGCCCGAGTTCAGGAGCTTAAAACCCGAGGCCTTTTCGCATTTCAGAGCCAGGACAAGAGGGCAGGTATTTACTCTTACAGCTCTATAAACAACCCTGCAGCCAGGGCTCTTGTTGGGAAGGGCACTGTCCCAAAGGAACTATCTGAATGTTACTCTGCCATCTAGTGTGGTGTCAGGGAATCTCGAGTGAGAAAATATCCCACTGTCCCGGCTCTGGCAGCTGGGGATGCTGCTTAGGGAGCACCTGGGAGCCTGGCCACTGTCTGATGCCTGTGGAGGGAACTGCTCTTAAACAAGCCTTGTGCGTGTACGGTGCTTCCCCCAGTTTTACAGTGGAACAAAATGGAAAAATCAATGTGTAAAAAAGAAACAGACATTTGGGAGCCCTGTTATTCCCTGTGGATGTGTTGTCACGGCACCTGGAAGTGCTTAGGCTAAAGTAGCCTCCCCTAGAAGCCAGACTAAAATCTCAAATTCAGGACCCTGCTGCCTTGGAGGTGTTCCTGGCAGTCATTTGACACTTTCTGCATTAGAACGCCACCCAAGTATGTAGCGAAGTGGGAAGGGCAAAGTGTTCATATACTTTGGACCTGCGTCACACCCTGGGAAGGAACTGTGGCCCTGAGTGCCGTTTCATCCCATGCCTTTGCCACATTATTTGCAGTATCTTGGCTGGGAACGCTGGACACTCCGTGCAACACCGCACAGCAGTCAGCAGGTGGCACAGGAGGAGTATGGCTGGCAGGAGAAGGAAAACCTCTTCCTTCCCAGAGAGAGGAGATGCTTTCTCTCGGGTGTTATTAGCTTTTTGAAGAATGGGTAGTAACGAGGACACCCCAGGTCCAGACCTGCTTTCCATTATCAGCCACTAAAATCTGGAAGATCAGCTGAGAGATACCTCAGGAGTCCACTTTAGACCTGGTGTCATTCCTTAAGAATAGTGACCAAGCCTGGACACAGATGTCATCCCCAGAGGTCTTAACCAGGCTGAGAGGCACAGAGGGTTGTCTTATGGTTGTCTTTGTACCCAGCATAAGATGCTCCTTTTTTTTTTTTTTTGCACTACCAGGATATTGCTGGTATTTACAATCTACCAAAATCCCTGTGTCCTTCCTGTGCTGAACTCCTGCCTGGCCACTTGTTCCTCATTTGCTGTTTGCTCTGCTGAGAAGTTCTGCTTGGAGAAGTCATTCAACCCTGTTCTTGTTTTCCAGGTTTTCTCCTACATGTCAGGATCTCTTTCAATCCATTTGAAGCCCTTCAGTATTTTTCCAGAGGATCATCTGTGAGCTGAATAGGAAGCACACTGGGTTTCCATGAATTTTTAAAGGACACAGCTTGTGATTCTGAATTTGTTCTGCTGTTTTTCCATATTATGACGCATTTTGTCCTCTCTCAGCTGACTCAAAACATCTAAGAGGTCTAATGCCATTCTCTCCTACTTACTCATAGTGATCTCACTTGGAATTCCTTCTTAGGTTTGAGGTAGAGCTTACTGCTTGCCCTGGCCAGTCTCTTCTTGCATTTCCTGTGTTTCCTCAGAACTTCTGAACTGTGACAGCAATATCAAGGAATGACAGCTTTCCCCACATCCCTTTTCCTCCTAGATTTGTTTTCTATGAGCCTTTATTTGCCAGCTTTTCCAGTTTCTTAGTCAGTCTCTGTGCAGGTCACACTTTCTATTTCCTTCTCTGCATTCTCCCTCCCCTTAGCTGGTACACATTCCATGTGCCCTTTGATGATTGGGAATGCTTTTTGCCTCCTCCCAGGCATAAAACAAACTATAATGTGTTTGGATAAATTCTGTGAAATGCAAAGTGTCTCAAGGTTATTTCATACTTCATTCTGTAGGTCTTAGAAATTGGATCAAAAATAAGATTTTCCAACAAAATCCTGCAGACAGACTCCATGATTGTCTCATATCCTGAAGACATTATGCTGCTGCTGACTGATTCTTTACATTTACATGTTGATTCTTTACATTGTCAGGCCCACAGAAAAATGCAGCAGAAAAAGTAGACAAATATTTCTTTCCAGAAAATTTTTAACATAGAAATTTCCTGTAGTCTGGTGGCTGAAGGGCACTGAGAAAACAAATAGAAATTTGAGTGGAATCTTCTAAGCTGGAGATAGAAAATACTCCACTCTGAGAAAATACCAGAAATGCCCTTTTTAGCTCCTGGGAAGGAAGAGTTTCTGGGAGCCCCTTCAGGAGGGAGCTCAGGTAGAGTGTGGTATCATTTCACACTGCATGTTACCAGTGTTGTCAGGCCTCACAGGCAAATAAATGTCTTTTGATGGATGTTTTTCTTGCAAAATGGAGCTTTTTGTCCTTGCCGAAGGGGATTTCAGAGCCCAGCAGCAGCAGGCTCACAGAAACACAGCTTTTATACCAGCTCAGATATTCCCTTAGGTCCAGTGCCAGGCATTACAATCTGCCTCTCTGAGTAAGGATTTTGCTGAGCTGTGTGTGAAGTTTAAATGAAGCATCCCCTGAGCCAAGGGCATGTGGAGGAGGACAGCAGAGATAAGCCTCTGTGTGAGCTTCCTTTCCTCTCATGGGCACTTTTGTCCCCTCACCTCTGGCTAAATATTTTTTTTACTTTTTTCTGTGCCATTGAGTGCAAGTATTTCATTCTCAGGAGGTTGAGATGACTTAGGCCAAACATTTATAAAATTTCTGAATACAGGTGTTAATTCCCCCTTATTTTACATACTACTTTACTGAAAGCTCCAAGCAATTGAGTTGTTTTATAAACCACATTATTTAATTCAAAATTAAGCTCTCAATTCCCTCAATTTGCTATTTTGTTTTGTTTTGTTTTCTGTGTTGCCTGGCTGCTTACCATAAGAGGATTTTTGGGAAAGGAATTCTCTTAAATGATCTGTAAGCTCTGATGAGGTTTATCTTCATGACATGAATAAGTTTGATTACATATTTGATATTTGACTATTTATATTTTATCACTATTGGTATTTATATAACTGATATTACATATTTTTCCTCCCTGAACTAAAAGGCCAGGGATATAAATAAGGCAGCAGTAGGAATCTTTTCTCTGCCTTGGAATATGATTTTGCTGCCATCAAATCTATGTGTCCTGTTCTGAAACTGTCCCTGCAAGTTCCTCTTTCCTGAGTTAAGTGTGTGAGGAAGGATGTCATCAGTCACTTTGTCATGTGCTGCTTTGGTCTGATGACAGGAGAAAGCATAAAGTCCTTTCCCATCCAGTCATGCTGGGGGAAAGGACAAGCTATGAGTCAGCACCTGATGCAGTGACTCCATCCTGAGACCCAGGTCACATGCTAGAACAACAGGGGGAAGATTTTCTTTGCTTCCCCAAAGTATTCCCTTTGGAGAAAAGGGGTACAGCTGAGCTGTCCAAGGTATTGCAGACTGAGCTGAAGGTCAGTGGTTCCCATCCTAGGGCCCAACTCTGCTTTTGGCCATAAGATACTAAACACCTGGAAGTGAGGCTGGCAGGCACAACCCAGTGCAACGTGGCACTGGGGCTGGAGCCCGGGATCTGACAAGGAATGGGGACAGATGAGCTGGGTTCTGGAAGAGGCATGGGCCTAGAAATAGCAAAAGGAGATTCCATGGACTTCCTCCCAGGATTAGACCTCTAGGAACCCCTTCATTCCTTTAACTCTTGGCGTGTCATTTCCTCCATCCTCCTCCTGCCCTGGTCGCTTAAGGCCTCTGCCTCTGGCACATTTCCAGGGAAGCTGGTGCCTGGGATGCCCTGCCCCGGGCTGGGAGCTGGGGACTGTCTCCCACACAGCCCCTTTTTCTGAGCTGGCAGACAGGAGCTGTTTGTATCCAGGCTGACATACAAAGCATTTGTTTCCAGTGGCTGCCACTGACTATCCGGAAGCAGGGCTTGGGATTAAAGATGACTCATTGTGCCCTTATTTCTGGGGCTTCCAAGTGTGTCTTTAAGTGCAGTAGACACTGGGAAACAGGGAGAGACTCCCAACGTGAGCCATTTTGGTCTTTTTCTCATCCGTGCCAACGAGTTTGATGCACTTCAAGGACTTTGTGCATGGAAAGACTCCAGAGCTGTGCTGCTCTGGCACCACTGAAGCTGCCTGCTGAAAGATACTTACATTGCAGAATTCTAATCAGAGTTAGTTCATCGCCTGAGTAAACCATGATGTGATGCAGGCTGGTAAAATCATGTAATTGCAGCCTTGAGTACCTGTGTTTATTTTAGGAACAGGGGAAGATCTCTGGCTGTGACATAAGGTAGGCTCAGAACAAAGGCTCAGGCACTGATTGCAGGTCTGCAGTCTCACTCAAATTCACTTAGCAGAGCCTGTGAAAATCCCTGAGGCAGGACCTCCACTTTTTCTCAATAAAACAGTGTGCATCCAGGCTTTACTGCAGCAGCAGCAGACACCTCATGCTACAGTCTGATCTTGAACTCTTTCAAATCAATAAAAAGTCAAGCATAGGCTAAAGAAAGGTGAAAAATAAAGACTCCTAGAATCTGCCTTATCACATTCCAATGGAGCATCCTTCATGGAGTGGCATTCCTGTGGTAAGGGAAACATGTGCCATTGGTTTGCAAAATTTTGAATGTGTCCTCCCTAGTATAGTTCACTTAAAACTGGGTGTGTGTTGTTGGAATTCACTCAAGCTGAGTCCCAAATAAATGGAACAGGTCTTTTTCTCCCTCTCTGCCCCCTCCCTTTAGGAGGGCCTGGGTCAGGGGCTGGAGTGTTCATCCACTGCTGTGGGATTTGGGCCCTGGAGTCCCTCCGACACTCATAGACTGTAATCCTCCCTTTTTTATAAGTCATACATGTCATACTACAGGAAAAAGTATGTGATCACCATTTACTCTGATTGAATGAGAGGTTCTTTCTGATTTCTGGCACGTTCAGGGTTGTCCGGAGAGGTTTTCAAGGCTGGAGGGTGAAGTCTGGGCTCTCCAGTGTCTTGTATCAATGGGAAAGTGTATGTCTGATAAAGTACCTGGCCTGTGTGACTCCCCTGACCCTGTTGGCCAGGTGTGTCAGAAACCTGCCAGCTCCTTAGAGCTCTCCCTATGGAAAGATCAGAGATGCATTTTTATGGTGGTTCAGTCTTTGTTGGCATCCTCTTTGTGAGGGGCAGGGAGTTTGTAAGGCAAGAAGGAACACAATCCTCAGCTGGTTTTGCATTTCTCCAGGCTTTTTTTGCCAGCCTTCTCCTATGTTGGGAGCAGCAAGAGCACATACCAGCTGTGCTTTGGGTTCCTCCCTGGGTGCTCCCACAGTTGTGCTTATCCCTTGCTGTGCAGAGGGTGTTCCCAGCAGGAGCAGAACAAGTAAACCTGGTTGGTCCTGGAGCTCCCCCAGGGCTGCATAGAAAACCGAGGGCTTGGAGAGGTTCTATCAGTCTGTGTGGGCAATGCACAAGAGTAGAAGATTAAGCACTTGAAAGGACAGTGTCCTTCCTGCTGCAATCTGCATAGCAGTAGCCAAAATCTGAATTAAGGGAGTAAAACTCTGGCAGTAGGAGCTTCACTGATTAGATGGGCTTGCCACTGCAAGCCAAGCCCTCAGCAAACCTTGTGTAGGTTATCCAGACAGTGCCACTTGTCAGAGCTTCTCATTTATCCCAGTGCATGCCCTGCCTTCCTTTAGCAGCAAGATCTATTTCACAGCCACTAGTGACATTCTCCCATCCCAAAATGTATTTCCTTTCTGCTCTCTCCCCCACAATCCCATAGCATGGTTCCTTGGCTACATCCAGCTAAAGAGTGCTCTGGTTTCAGCTCTGTGCCAATGCTGAAAAGGAGGTGTCTTAAACGTTGGGATCGAGGTGAGGTGTGGAAGAAAGTGGAGCTGAGTGAGGGGAGAAATGTGGGTGAAGGGAACAGTGAGGAAAAGGTGGCTTGAGGGGTCGCCCAGTGCTGTGCAGACACCCAGTTTGGCACCCCTGAGTCATGAGGCTCCTTGTGCAGGAGCAGCTGGTGAGTCAGGGGAGCAGCAAAGGAAACCAGAAGTAGCTGATGGGTGTGACTGGCTGCACTTGCTGAATCCTCAGATTAGGAGGAATATGGTTGTGTGTGAGCAATTTTACAAGGTGCAATATGACCTATAGCACAATTACGACATGCATGTGTGTGTGTGTGTGGCTTAAAATAAAGGAGGACTGTGGTCATTTAGCTGGAGAGTGTCAAAAACAGGAGAGTCAAGCAAGCCCACATTTCAGAGGGAAGAACATTCCTGCCACTGGTCTCACGATAATTAAAAGTATTCATTTCCTCAGAAGCAAAAATAAGTTCTGTAGGCAAATCTCTCATCTCCTGAGGTGTCACTGTCCCAGTTCTGGAAGTCAAGAAGTGTTCTAACCCAAGAGCAAAGGCTGCTCTTACACAAGCACCAGCTTTGCTCCCAGGCCTCTCTGAGGCCACTGATGATCCTGGTAATTGCAGGGTAGCTCTGCCCCGTAGTGAACTGCTTTCCTGTCAGCAGTTAATTTGTACTGTGTGGGAAGAATAAATTAAAGCTTGAGACAGTAAAATGTGATCTCTACCCACACAGAAACCTTTCAGAAATGTCTCAATTCTCAGCTGAAATCAGGATTTTAGGTTATTATTTCATTAAGCATAGAGTACTAGAAACATACACAGTGTGTGTGAGTTCATTGGTGGCAAAGATGTGTGTGAGCTGTGCAGGGAGAGCAGAAGAGCAAAGTCTCTGAAAACCATTTTCCTTGAGTATTACAGGTGCACCTGGGTGTCTGCCAAGAGCTGCCCCTCCAAAGCTGGGAGTGTTCTCCCTGAGAAGCTTGGGCTGCTGCCCTCCTTGGTCCAATGCTGTGGAACTGCAGCCAGCACAGGCTCTCCATCAGGAAACTGGGAAGGCTGAGTCTGCCCAAACTGTGGATAAGGCAGAAACTGGTGGAGTATTTATTAAGTAAAGTTATTAAGTAGTTAACAGCTGCATTCCCAGCGTTGAGATGAAACTACATGTGGTCCTGGAGAGGCTGTTTGATGCCTCTTGTACCTTCAGGCCACAGCTCCTAAAGGAAGCAGTGCAAGACCTGGATCCAGTCAGACATGGTATGAACAGGTCTGTCAACAGTGGCAGAGGACTGTAGCACCAAATCCTGAATCAAGGACAAGCACAATTCCTACCTGAGGTGTCGAAGATCAGAGATCCATGAACTGCCATGGATGCACACCAAGAGACAAGGAAAAATGCCCTACTCTTCCTGGGTGCTGTTCCACCCCTCTGTTGTGGCAGCATAAAACATTCACTGAAGAAATGTCTGATAGTTGCTAAACCACGAGAGTAGGAGTAAGGATTTCTGGGATCTATTCTGATTTGGCTGACAATGTGCTGTGTGATTTCCTAATTCCTTCCCTGACAAGCTTTTCCCTTCCTTACAGAGACCCCAAGGAGCTGAGTAACTGGTGTTGCACAAACCACTTGAGAAGCTCAGTAAGTTTGGCTTTTTATATTTTTTTAAAGATAATTAGACAGGACTATTTCATCACATACATGCTTTTTGGAATGCAGGCCTTGTCTGCCTCTTCTCCTTGTAATATCATCCTGATTTTGGCAAGGGAAGATGTGCCTCTGCTTGTTTTAGGGAATCTGTAATTATGAGACAGGATTGTGCCTTGAGCCAGCAGTGCACCCACTGCATTCCCATGCTTCACTTGAGAGATGGAGTCACTTCCTCACAGGAATTCTTACAGTGTATCATGGCCAGTGAGAACTTTCCTGGTTTCCAAATGTAACATTATTTTTGAAAAAAAAAAAAAAAAAAAAGAGAAATAATTCATGCTGACAATCTATAAAATCTGTGGAGAAACGATGTGGTTCTGTGCATTGCATGGGGAGATTTTTATGAAAAAATAAACCAAAATTCTGAATTAAACAAACCCAAAATCCTGCAGGAATCTTTGATTGATCTATAAATATTCATGCCACAGTTCAGCTGAGTTTCAGTGATCCAATTGGCTGCAAGGATTCTTTATCCATTCCAGTAGCAAAACAAATTTAGTCTTTAAAACCCCAAAATATCTCCCAATTAAGATAGAATTTCTTATATATTCCTGCCTTTCTTTTGATTTTCCAGAGTTTCAGTGCCCAGATAAATGAGCATGTTCTTCAACATCACTAATAAAAAAAAATGCCTCATGGCTGTGTAAATTAGTTATTATAAAAATGGCTTTGCAAAACTAAAGAATTGCTTTATATTCCTATTCTTGTACATTCCTCTTCTCCTGTATTTATCTCTGATTTAGAGACAACAGACCTGCCCAGCTTCTTCCTGACTTTAGAGCACGTCCATCAGGAGATCCTCACTGGAAACCAGAAGTCGTGGAGCAGTTAAACTACCTGAGGTGAGATAAGAAAAATGTCTCCCTTCCACTGTTTCAGCAGCCAGGGAAAACGTGTTTCACGTGCTGCAGGAAGAGGGAGCTGCTTGTAAAAATTGTCATTACAGCTGGTCCCCACAAAAGGTCAATATTTTACAGTGGAAGGGAAGGTTTATGGTTTCTGAGAGAAAATTCCCAGGGAAGACTCTTTCTAAAGGCTGTGTTTAAATTAACCTTCAAAACCAGATTCTAATTATGTAGTCTGTTGCTTCCTTTTTTTTTTTTTTGAAAGATGATGATGAAACAAGGCTAAGAACACCACTCTGGAGTAGGAATCTAAATAAAAACAAGCTGCCAGAACAATATTTCAATTTTTTTTTATTTTTTTTTTTACTGCATGGGTGGAACCACAAAAATCCTGTTTTTCCAAACATCTGTGAAATGTGACCTCAGAACCTTTTCTAAGCAAAAATACCCGGCAAGGGCGCATAGTAACATAACACTGCAACTGCAATCACAACAACAGGAAGAAGTATTTATAAGGGAAAATGGTTTCTGTCCATCTTAGCAGGAAATCCACCTGATAGGACATTTGCCCCCTGCTAGGGAAGGCATTATTTGGACCAGGCTGCTGCTGGCAAGCTGCCACCCTCATGGTTTGGCTTGGGAATCGCGAGTGCTGCTGGAAGCTTGGAGATGGGGCAGGAGCCCTGCGTCCAGGGGCCTGCCTTCTTTCTGTGCCTCGATGGAAAGCTCCTGGTGCAGGGGTCTCTCCCTCCTGATGGGTGGGCGGGTGGAGCGATACAGCCGCTGGTCCTGCGGGTACATTGACCTGGCTCATTTCTCAGGAGTGGCTTAACCGCGTCCGCGACAGCCGAACCGCCCTGGGCTGCGGCAGAATCCCATCCCCGTGATGCTTCATTCCCTCCAGCGACACTTCACGCCCCCTACAAGGTTTCTTCCCCAATAATCACGGCCGGAGAATTTTTCCTCCCGTCTCCCAGAAAGCCCCGCCGAGCGAGGCCGCGCCGGCAGCTGCGTCCCCCCCCTGCCCGGGGGAGCATCCCAGGCCTGGCGGGCGGGGAGCGGACCCAGTCCTTGCGGGACACGCTCTCTCCCGGCACAGCATCCATCCCTCCTTCCCCGCGGGGCGGCGGCGGCGGCTCGTCCCGGCCCCGGGCAGGCGGGGCCCGGTGTCCGCCCGCCCCCGGAGCCGCAGCCCGGCGGAGCGCTGGGTGCCCGTCCCTGCTCGCAGCAGCGGCGGCGGCGGTGGCAGGAGCCGTAGCCATGAAGTCGCTGTGCCTCGTCACCGTGGGGGTCCTGGCCATGACGCTGCTCATCGCCAGCATCTCCCTGCTGGTAGCGCACGTCTTCCAGACCGTGGTGGATCTGCAGGTGAAGCAGGTGAGAGCGCGGCCCCGCTGCTTGTTTACCGGTTTGTTCCCTCGCAAAATAGCCCTTGAGAAGGAGGGAGGGCGTTGGATCCCTCCTTGCTCCGGCTGTGTTTGGGTGGGCAGGAGCATCCCCGGGCAGTGAAAGCCCCCCGCCCTCCGGCACTGAACCCCCCCTGCCCAGCACCACCCGGCTGAGCTGGGGTTCAGGACGGAGCTCAGGCTGCACTGGCCCTCGGGCTGGGTAAAAAACGGGTGAATATGTGTAAAAATCGGCGCTCTTGAGGCAGCTTTGCTGGCTGTGGGGCAGCAGCTGTAGTGAGGAGGCCTGTCCGCAGCAGCAGCACACCGGGGGAACGGGGGACACCTGCCTTTCACCGTTCCTGTCACGGATTTCTAGCAGTTTGTCCTGCTGCTCCATTTACAGCTGCCTCTGGAGCACAGCCAGAGGTAGTATGGGCTGAAGCACGTGGTGTCTCCCAGGCTGGGTGATGGCAGGGAGGCAGGCATTTCATCCTGTTGTTCCATGCTTGGGGACACCCATCCTGGCCTTGCTGCAGATGCGCCGCTCCTGCTCTGCCTGAGCTTTTGTTTCTCTCCCAGCATGGCTCTGTGTATTTATGCAGTGGTCCAGCGAGGAGGGTCAGCTGTTAGTAACTCCCTGCGTAAGTGAACAATTATTTATCTGCGTGGTCTGAGGAGTATCATCTTAGCTCGTACTCCGACAGAGAAACCAGGATTGGGAAGAAAATAAGGGATTGGACCAGTGCTGTTGTCACCTGTGATCTCCTAACCTACCGTTCTGCCCTTTGGGCCGCTGACAAGGGAGCACTTGCTACCACAGAAGCTGTGTTTTGTCTAAAATTCACTCAGTTTGGTTGCAGTGCAGTTTTAGTCTGGCAGTGAGCGGGCTGTGGCATTTTGAGATGTGCCTGTGAACTTGAGCCCAGCTTGGCACAGGCACAGGCATGCACAGCTCCGTCTGCCTGGGAAGGAGCCTGCCGTCCTCTGCATCCCAGAATTTCTCCTTTCAGGTCTGTGGTTTGGTGTAGGACTGCCGGGAATTAGGCGTGATCCTCCTTACGCGCATTATCTCCCGGATGCCCGCTCCTTCCCCGGAATGGTGGGTTATGTAAGATCAAGTTGGTGTTCGCTCAGCAGGGCTTTCAGTAATGCAGGATAAAGTTTCCAGAGATCAGTCCTTTCCTGCTTCCTGCTCTCCAGCTCGTCCTGGCATACCTCTGGATTGCAGGGAACGAGGCGTCCTGCTCCCTGCCGGTCCCCTCCAGGCCTTCTCCAGGATCCACACACACACACATGCACACAGACTGTGGAAGTGCAGCTTTCAGCCCCAAAGCAGCGTCACTGTGCTGATCCAGCTGCTTTCCACAAGTGCTTTATCCCACGTGAGCTTTTCCTAGTCTAGAAAGCTGCTATCTCTTGTGTAACCGCGTGTTGTAGCTTAGAAAACCTTGTGCAAATAGACAAATCTCAGTTTGCCTTCGGCATGGGGCAAGACTTGAGCTTTTGCAAGTAGTTCCTCTTCCTCTGAGGGCTTTTCCAGCAGTGCTGAAACGGAGCTGGCTCGTGGTGAAGGGCTGTCTTTGCAGCCTCTAGTTGTGTACAGCACTTTTTCCTGGCAAAGGCAGGATCCTGGATACAGAGGGCGTGTGGGAAGAGTAGGGAATCCAATCCCGTGACAGACTTCAAGGCCATTTGAAAATCCCCAGGGCAGATGTATAGTGAGAAGGACAGTGGGAGCACCTTTGCCAGAAGGCTTTTGAGTCTTCTCAACTTTGTTCTTTGTTTTATTTGCAGTTCTGTTGTCTTTTATTGAACTAAAAGTGCCATCCCAGATCAGATGTCCAATACCTGTTGGTTATCAGTGCCCAGCACTTGAAACTCCAGAGAATAATGGGGGAAAAAACCCCTTTAATGAACCAGAATAAATCAGCTGCCTCCAGGAGAAAGGCCTGCCCAGCAGTATTGCCTTGTGCTCTCTGTTAGGTAGAGGCTTGTGTGGTTATTGCAGTGAATGAGGAGTTTAAGAATATATGTCCTAATATTTATATGCATTTATATGTATATATACTGGTCTAAACATTTATCCAATCACCCTAAAAAGCTACAATTGAATTTTGTCAACACATAAAAGTTCATCTTGGAATTAAAACGTTTTGGAATTCCAGGAGGAAAAAAAAAAAAGTCAGGAGGAAGGATGCTTTGGAACACTGGAAATGAGACAAGAGCTTACCATAGTTCATTATTTGAGAGTTTTGGGGAGTCTATCTGAATCCAGCTCTAAAGTACACTGATTTTTGTGATGTGCACAGAGTACATGATATTTAATCCTCTGGGGAAACCAGGCTGCAACTGCAGAGTGCCACCAGCTGGCATGGCTTTTGCTGCTGTTCAGCAATACTCCTGCCATCCCAATCTCCTGCCAGCAAGTTTGTCTTTGAAACAGACTTCTCTCTATCTTATCATTCAAAATTAAAGTCTACATGGAGAGAAAAATGGCTCCTTGAGTGGGAAGGCCAGGAACAAGTCCTGAGGCGACTGTGGCTGATAAGACCCCAGTAAACAGCTGAAGGAGAGCTGGCAGCTGTCCAGCCTGCCCTGCTTTGGAGCTTCCACTCACAATATTTGACTTGTTTTCTCAGAAGAATAAAAAGGACAAGTGTTGATGAGACCCATTTAATTGCAAATC